>VZRR01013140.1:32364-50181 GCA_013398015.1 Oreocharis arfaki | reverse complement strand
TCCAGCCCGTCCTTGGACACCTCCAGGGATGGGGACTCCAAACCTCCCTGGGCAGCCCCTTCCAAAGCCTTTTCATGCAGAAATTCCTGCTGATGTCCATCCTGAGCCTCCCCTGGCCCAGCCTGAGGCCGTTCCCTCTCCTCCTGTCCCTGTTCCCTGGCAGCAGAGCCCGACCCCCCCCGGCTGCCCCCTCCTGTCAGGGAGTTGTGCAGAGCCACAAGGTCCCCCCTGAGCCTCCTTTTCTCCAGCCTGAGCCCCTTTCCCAGCTCCCTCAGCTGCTCCTGGGGCTCCAGCCCCTTCCCCAGCTCTGTTGCCTGCCCTGGACATGCTCCAGCATGGATGTGTTAGTGAAACCTAGGGAGTCAGGAAATTGATGTAAAGCCGTGACAACAATGCTGCCTCATCAGGGACACTCCGGGGCCAGCGCTGAGAAACCAGCCCTGTCTGAGCCACGCTGACCAAGCCTGGCTCACACACGGCCTCACCCATCCCTGTCCCACCACACGGACAGGGAACAGGCCAGCGGCTGCTGCACCAAACACGAGGTGTTGGCCGACTCCTCCAACGGCGCCCTCAGCTCTTCCATATCCACAGGGAGCAGATGGTGTTGAGCTCCTTCCTTCCAAAAGGAGCACGTGTAGGAAACCACGCAGTGAGAGAAGCTGGTTTATTCTGAGTTCTTCAGTGTTACATTGGCCAAAAGACTTCCCAGCTTGTGTAACATTTGTTTTCTACATGCGCGGTTCAGCTCTAGTCAGGCTTGCACAAAATTACCCACATCAATCCCTAAGGTGGATGAGATTTAAATATATCAGCTTTAGGATGAGGAAGGCTGAATCAGCCCCGCTGGGATTCCAAACTGCAAATTCAGAGAGTTGCAAGCATTGAAGCCCGAGGACATGGTTTTGAACTGCACACTCAGTCATAAATACAGGCCTCAATGCTCATTATTCCGCACCATAATCAGCCTGGATTCTTTTCTCCTGTATTTTGCCTTTGAGGGGTAGGGAGTTCATCGATGTCTTAGCGAGATGAATGAACATCCCAGTTCTCGTGCTGAAGGAGAGGCAGGAACCGTGAAGGATTTTATCCATGAATAACCTCAGAGAGTGACTCCTGAGAAATGCTGGAGACACAAGGACAGGGTTCTTGCAACACAGGCGCCTTTGAAGGAGCTGGAACAAGAGCTGCAGGCACTGACAGACTCCGGTTTCACCTTTCCACAAGGTTCACAATTTGCACTGAGAATTTCCCTGCAGTGAGGAGCTGTCCTGATGACATGCATGGATTTACTCACTGCTGAGGCGGGATTACGTCCCTTAGTAAGGCTGTAGCAGCAGTGCTAATTAGCTGCACAGTGATTGACTTGGACAACACAGAGACTAAAATAAGATGCAACCTGTGCACGTCCTCAGAGAAGATGCTGGAATGTATCCTGGAGATAATGGTGAAACCATTTCTTTCAAAGCCATTTCGGGGCCAGTGGAGGCAAATCACAGCCTAATTAGTCCATCTAGTCTGAGCATGACTGATTCCGGAGGGGTACGGGCAATTTCTTCCAGCTGCTCTCCCTGTGTTTATTTTATTTTCTTAGGTGGGGAAGCTCAGTAGAAAGATGATGCTGTGGTTACAGCACATGACTGGTTCTGCTTTCATTTCCCAAGTGGTTTGAGGCAAATCACTTCATGCCTCTGTGTTTTTTGACTTTTTCTCCAGTACAAAATGTCTTTTCTCCCAAGAGGCACTTGAGGCTTGAAGCCATTGATTTTAGTGACTTCCATGCGGGATGTGCTGTGAAAGTATTTGAAAGCAATTGAAAGTATGACAGAAGTCCAGTGGAGTGAGTCCTCTGAAATCTTGGAGCTGTACGTGTGTTCCTCTAATTACTGTGTACAACTGAGCAATAAAGGGAACACTTTTAATCTGCACTTTGTAATAAATATTGAACACTAAAAGCTAAATAACAAACCACAAAAGCAGGGAGTGTAAGCTAAATTAGTAAGAACTGAGCAGATCTTCTAACCTTTTAGTGTTAATTACACAATTTTTAAAAAAGAAAAAAAAAACCAACAAAATCAAAATGTTCACATAACAAAAACTTTGTTGTCATCAACTCGAAAGTACTCCTGTGTCCCTGGAGGCAGAGACACTCCATGTGCAAGAACTGGATTCACAGGGTTTGAAGATACATAGATGTCATTTCCCACTGTGGAATAACATCCTGAATTAGAGTTGTATAATTAAGCTGGAGAGATTTGTTAAGGATTAGTGAGTGCTGTCTTACAGATGCTCCTCCCGAAAACATCACTTGGCCACGAAGACTTTTTGTGCTTGGGACCATCTTGTATTTGAATCATCTTTGAGCTTTTTGCCCAAAAAAGCCAAACTGTGGCTGGCCCATCCATGGAAGTGTCCAAAGCCGGGTTGGATGGGGCTTGGAGCCACCTGGGATGGTGGATAGTGTCCCTGCCCATGGCAAGGGGTGGGACTGGATGATCTTAAGGTCTCTTCCAACCCAAACCATCCGGTGACTCTGTGACAGCCTCACTGCCTCAGAAGCAGCAGGTTCTGCAGGTAAGGGCTCCATATGCAGCTTTGGACACACAGGCAGCTGCAATTTCCATGTTTGTTGCAACAACAAAAGCCACTCGGTCACATCAGGTCTGCTGGAACGAGGAGAGCCCCAGCGAGCACAGCCACACGTCCCACAGCGCGCGCAGAGCCGGGTGGAAGCACTTCCTCGTTCACTGGTGTGGAAAATTACGCCCCAATAAGCCACGAGTATTGTGAGGAGGAGGAGTGAAAACAACAGTAGCATTGAGTTGGGAGATTTTCCCAACGAGACTTCTGTCCTCCTGAAATGCAGCAGCAGAAGCGAGGGGCAGATAAGGAGTGATGCAGTGAGTTGTGCTGGATAGAGCACGGGGCAGGGCAGAGCTGAGCTCCAAATTGCCTCCACAAAGCACAGCCAGCTCGGTCCAGCCTGACTTTAGGGGCCCCAACTCACTGATTTCACCAATGTCCTTTGTTGCTCCATTATTTCTTCAGCCTACTGGAGAAACCACAATTAACCAATGGTTAATTTAACCTTGCTATCCAGACTGCTTAGGCTGGCAGTTTTGAACCTGGTGAGGAGTGAAGTCCTGACAGCTTTGCCATGGGAACCTCGCTTGAAAAATGGGAAGGGACTGGCATGAGTGCTCTCCAGAGCTGCCTGTTCATGCACTGCCCTACACATCAGCTTGTTGTGACCCCAGAAAAATCCAAACTGGGATTTGAGTGCTGCTGGGAGAGCTAAGATGTGAGTGGGGCTTGCAGGAAAGAGCAGCTCCCCTCCAGATCTCTTATTTCTCCTTTTCTTATAAATTGGGGTCAGAAGGTAAATGGAAAATGCTGGAGCAGGAAGAGGTGACTGATGGTGGATATTAAAAAGACTCTTTAATTGCAGGATTTGGAGAGGGGGTTCTTCATGGAGATAATTTTTTAATTTTTGCTTTTTCAGGAAAAGAATCCCAGTACTCCCAAGCAGTTCCTAATAGCAGAAGCCCTGGTCTTTGAGCCCTGCTGACTCTGATCCCTTCGAGATGGGGCAAAAGAAAATGCTGTGCTTGTTAGAGCTCCCCCAATAAACTTCAACTTCTCCTGCAGAGAAGTGTTTGTTTCCTTCCATCTGCTGCTTTTGCAAGGAAGGAAAATCAGCCTGTTCAGACACCAGGAAGTTCTTCAGCACGGGAACAGCTCGCTGTAAATGCAGGAACAATAACGGGCAGAAATTACCATACCTAAAAATACCCTGCATGCGAGTCACACGCGTAACCCATCCCCGGAGCAGCTCGGAGGGGTGGATGGAGCGTGTGGATCTGTGGGATGTGCTGGGTGTGGGCAGCAGGGGGGCACCTGCCTGCCTCTGCTGCGGTTTTTGCTCTCACCAAAACATGTTTTGCTTTTCCAGGGAGCTGCCGGCTCCTCCTGCATCTTTGTGCACTGCAGCCGCCCAAGCCGCTCGCTGGGGAGATGAAAGCCAGGCCCTGAGCACTCAGAGCCTTCCAACACTTGGGCTTCACCGAACCCGTCCCCACACCGGGGCTGTGTGAGCAGCTGGGGGCTGCAAGGCCGATGTCAAAGGCAGAAGCTTTCCACACCTCCCAGGAGAGCCAGGGCAGGTGAGGAGGGAGGCAGGGGATGGGGTGACACTGCCAACAGCCTGCTATGAGGGCAGGCGAAGCCCACAACCCGCAGTCACCCCGGCTGTTGCCCTAGAGCTCGCCGCCGAGGGAAGTCCGTGGTGTCTCCTGCAATCAATTCCAGTGCGGGCTGTGCCTCCAATATTTGCTTTTCCGAAATCTCCGAGTCCTGGCCGCGTTTCCATGGTAACGCCGAGCGCTCCGATGGGGGTTCTTTGCGGCGTGTTGGTGCCGGTGCTCTCTCCCCGCCGAGCCCTGCAGCAGTTTTGGCTTTGCACACCAGAAGCTGCAGTTGTGCCACAATAGGGGCGATGTGGGGACTCCCAGGGGTGTGTGCAGGTCAGGTGTGCGCTCACCAGGTGCCCTTTGTGCCGGCAGCACCTGGAGAAAGGACTGAAGCAACCCAGGATGGGAAGGGTCCAGACCTTAGCCAGGTCCCCATCCCTTCCATCCCAGCAGGCCACGGCCCCCTGTTAGCCCAGCACCTCTGTCCTGTGCCTCTGAGCCCTCCGATGCCGTGATTGCTGCCAGGGTCCGTGGAACCCATGGGTCTGCCACAGCGAAGCGGCCCCGATGGCGCAAGAGAAGAGCTGTGTCCACAGAGCCAGAGCCCAGTGCCCTGCCCTGCGGGAGAGCCGGGAATGCCGCTGGCAGCTCCTCACCCAACACCAGCCACCGGGACACCTGCCCGAGGGCTGACACTGCTCATGGAGACACATGGCCACGGAATTTATTTAGTCTCTGTGGCCTAAAACTCTTCCCATGTCTGCCCACGGCCGTCCGGCTCCAGCCTGCCTCACCCATCATTCCCCGACCCAACGCAAACCGAGGGCTCTCCAGGATGAGACAATACCGGGAGCACTGGTTCTAGCAGGTCATTTAAATTATTAAAATGAGTAGGAACTGCATGGGCTGTATCCCAGCAAAGCAATTTGTAGCTCATTCTGCCTTCTGATGAAATTGAAAATCGGTCTAACTTTGAAGTGAGAGCTTTGCATCCCAACAGCAAACCAAGCCTGTGCAAGGAGAGGTCGGGCACGTTTCCATGAGAGCTTTAAGGCAGCTGCAGCAACAGCAGGAAGGTGTTTTGTGGATACCACTGTGCCAGGAGCAGCAAGGACAGGCAGACATCACGGTCTCTCCATCCCCCAAAACGACCCCAACATGCCCCAAAGTGGGTCCCTGCAGAAGAGTTTAAGTGTGAGAGCAGCTCGTTCTGGCGGGACAAGGCTGGGAGCTTCGCTTTGGGGCTTGAAAAGCTGAAGGACGGAGTCGGGTGGATCGCTGCTGTGACGGTGACAAGCCAGCAGAACCACAACGAGATATTTATGGCCTTTTTTAATGTATTTGGAGGAAACATTGCTTCCCACAGCTTTGCGTGGACAACGGGCGCACTTGCAGCGTGGTGACTGATTCAGCCGAGCAGCCGCAGCGCATCATCCGGGGCGGATTCAGCCGAACCCTAGCCGCAAACCCCAGCGCTGCCGGGGCCCTGCCGCGGTCCCGCCGGCGGGGCCGGGCCCGGCGCTCTCCGCCCACCCCCGGGGGCGGCCCGGGCGGCGCCTCCCGGCGCGCGGAAGTGATCCCGGGCAGGGCGAGCCGGGAGGAAGCGCAGGTTTCGGACGGAGGTGATCCCCGGAGGAGGCGGCGGTCGCCGGCAGAGGCGAGCCGGGAGGAAGCGCAGGTTTCGGACGGAGGTGATCCCCGGAGGAGGCGGCGGTCGCCGGCAGAGGCGAGCCGGGAGGAAGCGCAGGTTTCGGACGGAGGTGATCCCCGGAGGAGGCGGCGGTCGCCGGCAGAGGCGATCCGGGAGGAAGCGGCGATCCCCGGCGAAAGCGATCCCGGGAGGCAGCGGCGGTCCCGGGCGGCCCCACCATGAAGCTCATCATCCTGGAGAATTACTCTCAGGCCAGCGAGTGGGCGGCCAAGTACATCCGCAACCGCATCGTGCAGTTCGGGCCCGGCCCCGGGCGCTTCTTCACGCTGGGGCTGCCCACAGGTGGGTGCCGGGGGGCGGGCGCGGGGCCGGGGCCGGGCATGGGCCCTGCCCCGGCTGAGGCGGCCGCTCCCCGCAGGCAGCACCCCCCTGGGCTGCTACAGCAAACTGGTGGAGTATTACCGGAATGGAGACCTCTCCTTCAAGTACGTGAAGACCTTCAACATGGATGAGTACGTGGGTGAGTGCCGCGGCCACCTGTCCTGTCGCCTTTGTCCCTGCCCGGGAGCTGCTGGGCCCTTACCCCCGGCAGAGCCTGGCGGTGTCCGAAATCCACCTGTCCAGGTAAGATGGACAACATTTCACAGAGTCACAGCATCAGTTAGGATGGGAAAGACCTCTGAGATCATCGAGTCCAACCTGCGACCCCACACCACCGTGTCAGCTAAACCCTGGCACTGAGTGTCCAGTCTTTCCTTAAACACCTCCAGGGAACTAGCAAAGGGAATGATGGGGACAATATGAAAACCCATGGAAGAAATTTCAAATTCTTGCCTAGGTTTGAAAAGGTACGGACAAAAGGGGATACAGGGTGTTGCCCAGTGTTGCACACACTGTTACAGACACTGCTGTATTTTAGCTGCACTCAGGTACTGACCAGGTAAGGAGCAGCTTATCACTGCAGGCTCAGCGTGCAGCATTAAGTTCCACCTTTGCTCTGGAATTATAAAGGTCCCTTACAAGGTCCAGTGTGTTCCCTGAGTGCCTTCTGGTATCTTCTGCTGAGAAAGCAGGGGACTGTTTCCTTTCTGAAGCCATGGTAAAACAGTCTTCTCAAAAGAAAGAAAGATCCAAAGGTGAAAAACCTACAGGCTGGATATTTGCTAATGGTAATTTTCCCCTGGTCAAGAGGGGTTTTTTCTGTGAATAATCCCAATCAAGCAGCATTAGGGAATAAGCAATCCACTGTGGTTTTATAGCATTCAGTGGGGGAAAATATGCAATAATTATAATTATTATTTCCCAGGCTTCTACCCAGTTTTTTAATCATTCACACTAATATGTACTGGGAGGAAGGCTGAAAAGGTGCTGACAGATGAGACAGCACACACCTGCTTTTTGAACATCTGTTGTATGTTAATATGGGCACATCTTACAGGAGCTCATTTTAATTCTGCTATTTAGGGAAATAAAAACAACTCTGGAAGTTGAGGAAGTGACAAAGGAGAGAGAGAGCAGTGCTCTGTCACCAAAGCCATGGCAAGGGTATGGAAGTGCTTTATGTTACAGGTGATACTGTTCCAGTTGGCCTCAGTCTGCGTGTTCTGTTACCAGGTCTCCCGAGGGATCACCCAGAAAGTTACCATTCCTTCATGTGGAATAACTTCTTCAAGCACATTGACATCTCACCAGAAAACGTCCACATCCTGGATGGAAATGCCCCTGATCTCCAGGCAGAGTGTGACGCGTTCGAGGAGAAGATCAAAGCAGCAGGAGGCATCGAGCTCTTTGTTGGAGGTGAGAACCCGAGAGCAGCAGCCTCTAAACCCTGTCCCAAAGCTGTGCCTGTCCTCCCCAGCTCTCATTTATTGTCAGGATTGTTCATTTTCAGTGGATTTGCAGTGAAAGCCACCCCACAGTCCATGGCCCTGGGCTGTGTCCTGGCAGCCTTGTCTCCCAGCATACCACTTCCAGCTTTAGGTCTTTCCCTGCAGTCAGTGAATTGTTCAGGAAATGTTAGCAGGAGAAATGGGAAGGGCTAGAACTGTACAAATATGAAGTGTTATCAATTGTCAGTGCAGACAGGAAACTGCTGGGAGTAGCTTTTCCCACACAAACTCTTCCCATCAGTTTGCCATAAGGTTCTGCCACCTACTTTGCTTTGTTGTTGTCCCAGCACAATCAGGGAATTGTCTGGTGGCTTCTGAGGGGGCTCTTGCTGTCGTTCCTACCAGACAAATCTGAGCTGGAGCAGAGGAATTGCAGGGGTTTTTCTCAGCTCTGTGTTCCCAGGAGCACTGCCTGTCCTTCTCCTGGGAGAGCTGCTGGCTCTGCTCCCTCAGCTGACCCTCTGCTCACACTGTCCCTTCCCAGGTATCGGCCCCGACGGTCACATCGCCTTCAATGAGCCAGGATCCAGTTTGGTGTCCAGGACACGAGTGAAGACCTTGGCCATGGACACCATACTGGCCAATGCCAGGTTCTTTGATGGTGACCTCTCCAAAGTGCCCACCATGGCTTTGACAGTCGGAGTAGGCACTGTCATGGATGCCAGAGAGGTGAGGAAAAAAGCAGTGGCTTCCTGCAGTCCCTCTGGAGCAGCCAGAGGTTATCCTGTTACGGAGCAGCCACGTGTCCTCTGGTGTAGGGTATTCCTGCCACAGAATGCCTGATCCTCCTGTCCTCTTGCATCCTGCAACACCGTGGAAAGGCTCTTGCTCCGTCTCTGCTGGCACTTGTGTTTGTGTAACCCTGCAGCAGGTGTTCCCCACAGGGAGCCAGGAAGGTTTGGGAGGGTGTCTTTGGTCAGGAATCTCACCTGGAGAGTAACTGCAGGAATCGGGTTGAATTGATGTCACACCGGCAGGTCACAAAAACTGTGTGGGACTTTTACTGGAGTCTATTCCTTGATCTACACTTTGTTAAATCTCAGTGTAGAGGTGCCCAAAGGATCATTCCAGTGACCCACCAGGCTGTGATTTCACTGAGAGCTGAAGCAGTCCGAGCAGCAGCACACAGCAGTGGCTGTGGGCAGAGTGACGGGTGTCCCCATCCTCAGCTTGGCAGGGTGTGGTTGGGCTCTCCCTGACCCCCTGTGCCAGGCCCTGACTCCCCCTCTCTGTGTCTGGGGGTGCAGGTGATGATCCTGATCACGGGAGCCCACAAAGCCTTTGCATTGTACAAAGCCATCGAGGATGGTGTGAACCACATGTGGACGGTGTCAGCCTTCCAGCAGCACCCCAACACCGTGTTCGTGTGCGACGAGGACGCCACGCTGGAGCTCAAAGTCAAAACAGTGAAATACTTCAAAGGTGAATGTTTGACCAGGCCAGGCAGCTGGTTTGTTACATTTTTAGGAGCCACGAGCCATGCTTTGCAGAGATGTTGCTGTATAATCAACTCCCAAAGGAGTTTATTCCTTAAATATACCACAGCGGTACAAGCGTGAAGGGAAATGCTTAATTCCTGGTGTGGGAGCAAAGGCACAAGGACACCCGTAATGTCTAATTCCATTAGCATCCAATGAATGAAAATTTTCCTTTATTATATCTACTTAAATTGTCTCTTGACTCTCTCCACCAGGCTTGATGCTGGTTCACAACAAGCTCGTGGAGCCCTTGTACAGCATGAAGGAGATGGGTGCAGAGAGGAGCCAGTCCAAGAAGCCGTACAGTGATTAATGTGCTGGGGCAATGCTGAAACCAGCTGCTGAGAACAGCTGGGAGAAAAGGGAATTGCTGCAGAAACTGATCTCATATTTGTTCTTAAATTAGCAGAATGATCATATGGTTCCTTCTCTCCGTTAAAGAGACAGATGCCAAACACCTGCCTTAATTAACCAAAGGAGGATGGGATCCAGCGTTCTGTGTTCCACAAACTTCTGCCACCAACTCATTCTCTGAAGGAAATGAAGAGCGAGTTATTTGATCTGTGAACTGGCTGTAATCATGGACTGAAGGCTGCAGAACTGAAATGTGAGGATAAATGAAAGTGCAATGTTGCAGAAACAAGTGGGTGATCACTGTGGTGTGTATTCCTTGCAATTAGGACAAGTACCTTACTCCTCCTCCATGAAACACTCTTCCATTAGAATCCTGGAAAATAGGATTGTCCAGCTGGAGAAAGGAAAGCTCAGAGCAGAACCCACAGCCACGAGGGGTCAGCGAGAAGTGGAACCAGGGGGAAGATGAGAAGGGACAGTGGGGCCTGAGTGGAGACACGATGCTCACACTGGAGAGGCTAAAACCCCACAGTGGGAAGAGCCAAGCAGTGGGACAGGATCCCCAGGGCTGTGCAGGCTCTGTCCTTAGGAGGTTGCCAAGACCTGACTGGATGAAGCCCTGGCTGAGCCCCCTTTGAGCCGCATGTTGGACTTGAGACCCCTCAGCAGCAGAGGCTCCGGCAGCATCTCCCACACGGGGTCCATGGTGCAGCTCAGGCACCTGAGGATGTCACTGTTGTCACACACAAGCCCTTGTTCATGTTCAGGCCCAGGTATGATTTTCTAAGCCTGGTGCTCTCCCCACTCCAGAATTTTCCATTTCTCTGAGGAAATGCCAAACGAGCCCCAAAGGAAACACTTTGTTCCCACTGGCTTCAAGCTCTGTTTAATTACAGACACCCCACACACGGGGACAACAGCCAAGACCCCACCAATTCTGAAATGTGATCCCTGGGATTTCTATCCAATGAGGATATGAAGGGCAAGAAAACTGGGCAACATTTATTTTCGCCATACAGAAATTTTGTAAACTGTTGATCTGTAATGTAACTTTCTACACTAAACGTCTTTAATTTTTTTAAATGGTGACACTGACTGTATCTGGTGCTGGGTCTCACTGTGCTCGTGGTACCAAAGCTGTCCTAGAGGCAGTTTGGTGGGAAGAGCTCCTGCTGCTCCCCCTTCCTTGCCCACTGTTTGCTGGCAGGTTTTTCTCTGAGGGAAGAGCAGGGCCCTCGGGGTGGGAGGGCACTTTGCATCCGTGGAAATGCCATGAGCAGAACACATCCTGTGCCAGCTCCAGGTGGGAGCTCTGGGCTGTCCCACTCCCAGGAGCACCTGGACACACCTGTGCTGCCAAGCCCGTGCCAGAAGGAAGACAAACAGGGACACAGCTGTGTTTACCATCTTAAAGTGAATTTAGTGCATGTGAAAGGTGCAGGAAATACAACTCAAACCATACACAACGTACACTTTTCCTACACGCTGACCTAGAACTTAAACTGAGGTGAGATTGCTCTTCCTTTCATCTTTTTAATCTCTGCCAGTTCCAACAGGGCAGACTCCTCCTCTGCAGAAGGAGCTGAAGCACCACTTGTTTTGGCCACATACCCCAGGATAAATATATTAACTGTCAGCAGAAATGAGTGAGCTGTGATCACCCTGAGTTCCTGAGGAGTCTCAGCTCTAGAGCTTTCCATCCAGGCCCTTCTGCTTTTCAACACAGCACATGCAGCTTTAGCTTCCAAATAAACTTTCAGACTGTTCTGCAAGTGGAAAAAGTTGTAAAAAATCAGTGGTTCCTTCCAGTAATCACCTTCATACTCACAAAACCACTTGCTGAGAATTTAGGGGAAACAATTTGGTTTCTGAAATAACTTGAAGTGCAAAACCAGTGGGAATAAAGGATCTAGTCCTGAAGCAAAAGTATCAACACTCGAATTTTGTATATGAAGAGTTAGTAAAAAATAAATTACTTCATCATCTGAGAACACAAGGTAATTGTCAGTATCTTGAAGAATTCGAGTTCATCTCTTCCTGATACTTTTCACCCTCTCACTGGTCACATCCTCAGCTCACTGCCTTGGCACTCATCCCTGCCAAAACAAGGATGGGCAACGTGAGGGAATCCAGCAGCAACACTGGGAGTCACCAGCCTCACAGAAATCCCTGGAAATGGCTGTTGGTCATTTTCTGCCCAAGCTCTCAGGGGTGCACAGGCTCAGGCACAGCAGCCAGCGAGAAGAGTTGGGGATAATCAGCTTTAATGTCATTAGAAAGTACCAGTGACAGAGCCAGGAGCTGCATTTCAGAGATGCACATCAGGAAATTCAGAAAAGCAACAAACTTCGTTGCTGAACACGAAAGAAATTTTCAGTATTGTATCAGAAAGCTCCCCCAGTCCAAGCAGCTCCAGAGGGAGCACAACAGCTCCACCAAACCACCCCAAACCCCATAATATTCATGATCCAAGGGTCAGTCTCCCTAAAGGAAACCCCCAAATACTTCCAGGATTTGAGGCTTCAGTTTTGTCTGTTGGCTTTTAAAAAGGGGGCACCTCTTGGTATATATTTTTCCAATGGTTTTCCAATTTCTGACTTCTTTAATAATGGACATGTTTGTTTGGGCATTCCATGATGCTCCTGATCCCAGGATAGGGAAAAAGTCTCCTTTGGTTTTGGCAACAGGCTCTGAGGTGTGAGTGTCCTGCAGGGCAGGGCAGTTACCACTCCTGTATCACACAATGGAAGTGAAAAGCAAACAAGGGACACACAAAAAGCATCTGTCTCTGGTTTCTTCACCTTTTGCTGCTGGAGGAAGCTACTGATCATCATCTTCCACCTCCCAGAACTCCCCATCATCGATGTGCATGACTTGAAACAATCTGCAAGGCAGAAAATCAGTGATACCAGGGCATAAAAAAGTCAAATGTGTTAAAGAAGTATCACTCTAAATGCAACAACAGTGCAAAAGCAGCGAGTCCCCCTGGTTTTTCCAGGATCACAAACCACCATCAGTGCCCCCCTCCTGTGAGCTGCCTGTCACCTGTCCCACAGCAGCACCTCTGTCCCTTGGCTCTTCCCCAAGGGAATGTGAGGCAAATTTGCAGCTCCTTAAAGCAGCTCTTCCCCAAAGCCTCGAGCTGCTCCTGAGCATTGGCAAGGAAACATTTCCCTGCAGGCTGTGGCAGCACAGAAAGGGGGATGTCGTGACCTGACCAAAAAAATCAAGAATAGGCTCAGAAGACTCCTCTAGAATTTTAAAACCAAAGTTCTGAAAAAGCAAAACCATATCCTGAATCACTCCTGATTTTTACTGTTAGTGCAAAATATTTGAGAGGAGAAACTGGGTTTTAAACTGTAGCTACAAATTTCAGGTAAGAATCTGGGAGAGACTGTAAGGAAAAGTGGAAAATAGGTGTTCCAGCAGTGGAGGAGGTCCCTGAAGCACCGACCTGTTGAAGCAGGGGGAGGAGGGGTCGTTGAAGTGCCGGTAGGGGTTGGCCCGGGACAGGGAGCCCATGCAGAGCCAGCAGAAGTACTGCATGCACCCTGTGCAGGTCATCTTGTTACAGCCGTCCAGTTTCTGGGGGAAAAACCAAGAAATGGTGCTAACAGAACCCTGCTGTGGCAGGCTCCAGCCCCTCTCTGCCAACAGCCCTCAGAACCACAGCAGTCACTGAACACATCCCCCCCCAGCTCCATCACACACTGATGTTCTCACTGGGAGCTGGAATCCCAGCACTGGAAATTGGTTAGAATACTCAAAATATGGGATATTAGTATTTTTCTGAAGCTGGATTTATTTCCTGGCTCTAGTGTGAACCAGAGGTAGCCTGAAACACCCGGAAAGCAGAAGGATTCATAGAGATCCAACCTGGATCTGTTTACTGTGGGAGCCTGACCACCAGTCACTGTTTGTACTCCAGCCCCTGGGATCCACAAACATCACCTCACCTCCTTTTCCACGTCCCACAGACAGAAATGGAAAGTTCCTTTAGTATTTCCTAGAGATTTCCCCTCCCTGGAGGTTCCAAGACACCCAGAACTGCCCCCATAGAGGTAATTTTCTGTTCCACGATTCCCCAGCCTTTCCTTCCACGCTCACCTCGATGTGGGTCCCACAGCAAGGACAAGACTTGGAGTTCTTTTCCAGCCATTCCTTACTCTCCATCTCCTCAAGGGCTTTCTGAATCACTCTCTTGCCATAGCGTTGTTCCAAAAATCTTTTATTTGTCTCATCTGCTTCTAAATACTCATTTCTCAAATCCATTAATTTCTCTGGGGGGCAAAATCCAACCAAACCAGCCAACTATTAGATATAGAAGTCTAATTGCAGCATAAAGACTCTCAAAGAAAACTAACATCATTAACTAAAAAGCAAGAAAACTATTAAAATACATAAGATGATAATACCAAAACCACTCTGCCCCAAAATTCAGCAGTTTTACACTATTTTATTATAAAAGAGAGCTGTTGATGGAATTAGAACAATGTAAAATAAACTAAAAATGGAAATATTTTTTTCTGACTAATGAAATTCTGTCACAAGATTTTGAGGCCAGACAGAGAGAAGCCTCCACCTGATTCCAGCATCAACTCTGACAATAAAGAGTGAAAATATAAAGTAATTCTTCCCCTGCTACAGCCTCTCAGCATTTGACAATCAGCAGTTTAGGCAGCTCCTGAGCTGAGGAGTGTCACCAAAGTAGTATTTAATTGCCAACAACAGCCCCCCTCCGAATGAATGTGCCTTTCAGAAAGCTCAGGGCGAGGAGTTCCCTCGCTCAGCTTTGGACTTTTCCGCCCAAGACTGAGCTGTGTCTGGGTGTGACCGTGGGGCCCAGGGGGAGGTGACTCACCTGCGGTGACCTTGCAGGGGGACACCCCGTGGTAAGTCATCTTGCAGAGGGTGCAGAAGGCGTAGTTGCAGCAGGAGCAGATGCCCATGGTGCAGCCGGGCTCCTGCATCACGGGGGTCTGGCAGCCGGGCCGGGGGCAGTAAACCACGTCAGCCATCAGGTCCAGGCTGGACTGCAGCAGCAGGCGGTCATAGCGGGCAAACAGCTCCTCCCCAACCAGCTCCTTCACCTGCAAACACGGGGAAATGGTGGCAGGAAATCCTTTACCCACATGTGGTGAGGCCCTGGCACAGGGTGCCCAGAGCAGCTGTGGCTGCCCCTGCATCCCTGGCAGTGCCCAAGGCCAGGCTGGACATTGGGGCTTGGAGCAGCCTGGGACAGTGGGAGGTGTCCCGGGGCATGGCAGGCAGTGGAATAGATGAGCTTTAAGGTCCCTTCCAGCCCAAACCAATCTGGGATTCTCTGATTCCTTGAATCTGTAATTCTGAGCCTGCTGCAGCAAGAAACAGCAAGTCAGTGAAGAGGTACCCACAGCTGGGATGAATCCACTTTAGATTCTCCAACAGCTCACAGCAGGTCAGGTTGGACATCAGGAGGAATTTCCTCATGGAAAGGGTGGTCAGGCCTTGGCAGGGGCTGCCCAGGGAGGTTTGGAGTGCCCATCCCTGGAGTGTCCAAGGATGTGGCACTTCATGACACGGATTACATGGTGGGAATGGGTCAAAGGCTGGACATGGTGATCTTGGAGATCTTTTCCAACCTAAATGACTCCATGACTGCCAGTGCCCACCCTGCAGAGCCCCAGCCTGGCCCTGGAATCGGGGCAGGTTACAGAGCTCCACAGCCCCTGTGCACGGGAGTTACCTGGCCTGGAGTGGCGACAGAAGAACACTTGGGCTCGGGGCAGTTGAGGCAGTGCACCTGTCCATCCCTGATCTGGATTTCAAAGTAGTCCTTCAGGCAGGCTTTGCAGTACACGTGGCTGCACTCGGTGAAGTGCATGCACTCACTGCCCAGCTTCTCACAGAAGCAGATGCTGCACGAGTACATCTTACTGTTAAAGCACTTCCTCCTCTGGGCCTGGTCGAAGTCCAAGATGTCCCTGATCAGACTGGACAAGGACTCCACGTCCTGCACAGCCCTGGCATCCATGATTTCCTCCTCAGCTGTGGCAGAGCCTGTGGCACCCCCACAGTCCTTCCCAGCCTCGAGGGGCCCCATTGGTGTCCGGCTCTGCCCCTTCCCCTGAGGGCACATTTTCAGCTCATATGGTGATGAAATGTTCAGGTAATTCAGTGTTTCTTCCTTCAGAAACTGCATCCAGGCAAACAGGACCACACAGCCTCGGTTCTCTTCCCACACATTGTCCAAGTGTTTGCAAAGAGCGCTGAGCTGGGAAAGAACAAAGAATTCCTGATTTTGGTAAGTTTGGACAACTCCTTACGGGGCTCCTTCCCTCCCACAGTCCTTAGTGCAAACTCTGATTTCAGATTCGGCAGCTTTTATCCATAAAATACACATAAAATAGTTCTCACAGATGCAAGTTTTCCTTCCTCAGAATAGTGACCAAATGAAAACCAGCAAGAGGCAAAAGAAGAGCCAACTGAGGAGCAACATCATTGTTTTTTTTTTTTACTGTGCTTAACTGTTAATTATTAACTTGCTCAGCTGTCAAAACGTTAAAAATCTTCTGCAAACCTGGGCCTGGGAGAGCCATTTCCCACTGAGGGTGAACACGGGCGGGGAGGTCGATGGGTAGTCAGGTGGGAGCTCGAAATTCAGCACGAGGGGAGGCAGGAAGCACACGGAATACTCGAACCCGCTGCTCTGGAGGCTCTCTGTGGAACTGCCTGAGCCAGGGCCCACCGAGGCAGCGCGGGAAATAAAAGGAAAATGAAAACTAACAAACTGTTGCTGTTCCTGACGGCACCCAATGTCTGTTAACTTGATGCATTTCTGGGGTTAAAATTATTTGTTCAACCCTAAATAACAAAAACTCTCAGCGCAGTAAAACGTCAGGGGGTTGGAGCTCTGTGATTAAAGCAGTTAAACAGCAGCTCTGTGAAATGTCAGATCCTGCACAAACCAGGAGCCCAGAAACACATATCCTCAGGGGAATAAAAACCCGATAAATGAACTTAATTGTTCTGAAGAAGTGCTATTACTCATCTTAAACATTTACTAAGGAAGTTCTGTGTATGAGGACTAAACTGCACAGATACAATCCCCAACAAGCACAGCAGAGGGTGAGCCACAGCTTTGTCCAGTCACTGTTCCCTCAGCTCACACCTGAGCTTGGTAAGGCCTCCCTTGGGATAACACAAAACATCTCAACTCACCCCGCACAAAAATTTTGAAGTCTTGAGGCAACTCCAGGCAAATTCTTGTTTCTCCTCCTTGGGCAGACTCTGCTCTCTTAAACTCATCCTCATCATAGATGCTGGCCAGAGCCAGCAGCTCGTCCTCCTGAGCCTCCTTGTCCTCTGAAGACATTTAACTTTTCTGTGGAGTTACCTCCACTCTGCAACATCAACCAAGGCATCCAATTCAAATCATGAATTTGAGGCATCTATTTTATAGCATAGTAAGATTTAGAAAAACCCAAGTAACCAATCTAAACCAACGTGAAATATAATTAAGGTATTTTACAGGTTGAATAAAATATTGGTAGCTTTATAAAATAAAAAAACCCAACAGAATATTGAGAAGTCAGGAAGCAAACTGTGTGTTAGTAGGTAAAGACAGCTGCAAGGGGGAGAAATAATGAACTATGGAGATGGCACAAGTGACACAGGGACATTTCACTGATGTTTGAAAGAAAACAGATCCCCCCCCCAAAAAAAACCACATGAGAAATGAATTAGTAACGAAACAGTCCCATTTGTGATTGAAAATATCAGAAAAAGGTTCAAACCCTGCACAGGCAACTTGCAGATGTGTTCGTGGAGCACCTCAGCTCTTCATTTGAGGAAATAAAGGCACTTTGATGAGTTACCTTTCGAGTCAGAGCAGCGCGGAGGCAGAGCCGAGGAGCCGCTCCCTGACCATCCCTCCAGGGCCGGACCCTTCCCCTCCCTCAAGGCACGGACACGGCGCTGCTGAGGGGAAACACCCGCGGCGCTGGCACCGGCCTGGGGCTGCTGCGGACAAACAACAACAACGCTACCACAGGCTCTGGGTTAAAGCCCCCTCGGCGCTCCCGTGCCCGACAGCTCGCTCAGGGCTCGGGGCTCGTTTCCAGCCGCAGGAGCAGTGACCGAGCTGCGGGGCCGGGCTGGGGCCCCGGGCGGGCCGGGCGCGACCCCGCGGCGATGGGTCCGGAACGACCCCCGGGCTCCAGGCCCGGCGCCGCCGTTGTTATGGCGGCTCCGGCCGCTGCCACCGCCGTGCCCCG
>VZRR01013140.1:6969-32193 GCA_013398015.1 Oreocharis arfaki | reverse complement strand
GGCGGCCGGGAGGGCCGGGCCGGCCCAGCCCGCGGTGCTCGGTGCCCGCTCCGGGCCCCGCCGCCGGCCCTCCCCGCCCCCGGCAGGGACCGAACCGGCAGAGCCCCCGCCTCCAGCAGCGGTGCTCGGGCACTGAACAGGCGCCCCAGGGAAGGGGCACGGTGGGAGTGCTGGGGTGTGTGTGCAGGGGCAGCAGTTGGACTCACTGATCCCTGCGGGTCCCAACGCAGGGCATTCCACTCTTGTGATTCATTAGCGGGGAGCTTGAACTCACACCCACCACACCCCGTGGGCACGGAAGCCGCGAAGCCCCGGAGCAGCCCGGCAGAGCTCCCCGCACACCCCAAGAACCAAGGACACAGCCCTTCCCTCGACCCCGACACCGCTCTCTCTGCGTTGGAATCAACAGCTGCAGCGGGTGATCCAGTAGAATCCAGTGCATTTATTTCTTGCAATATCCGAATGGGTGTTTTTCAGCTTTGGATTTTAACACATACAAATTAATTTTTGCAAGTTTAATGACAATCAGTACTAGAAGCAAATCATTGTATAAAGCTCATAGAAAAAAAAAAAAACAAACCAACATATCCGTCAGTTCTTGGTTTTCCTGGAAAAAAAGAAACCAAAACAAAAAACCAAGCATTCCAAATGAAGGCCTCGTGGAAGCAAGCATACCCCTGCCAGAAAAAGTTAGGAACAAGTCAGAATCAACTATCAGCATAGGCAGCTGAAATACAAGTATTCACTCTTTCTACAAGCAGCTAATTTAACTAGAGACAAGGAGTTTACAGGGCCTAATTAGCTGGGGAGTTTGTGAGAAACCCACTCCCATGTCCAGGAGCACATTCTGAGTCTGATCTGCAGTCTGGGCTAAGGAATAAAGGTGCTGATGAACCACCCCCTGCTCTGCAAACCTCCTGTAACCATCAACTGTTCCAGTGCAAATCAGAGTGAGTCCAGAGCAGGCATTAACACTAAACCAAGGGCAATGGAAGACTCTGCCTTGGCTCTCCCCTGCCCTCCCTACAGTACCAGTGCTGCAACCCGCAGGGAAACGGAAGAGCAGGGTGCACATCAGATGATGTTGTCTCCTTCCTTCAAGGGAGGATTGACTCAGCCTGGACATTAAAAATGGAGAAGCAGCTTATGGCTGTTCCTAGAGGTCTAGAGACTACCAAAACTTCTAAATACAATCAATAAAGGCAAACACTGCTGAGCTGAGCGAGTCCTTCGCCACCTCCGTGTTCTGACCTGCTGCCCTGCCCAAACCTCTCCAAGAGTTACCAAGAACGCTGTGGGATTCACTTGCTTCAGTTTGTATTCAGAACATACAAAGTTGACAACTTAAAGCTTTATTGTAATTTGCAATAATATAAACAAGTGCTGAAATTCAGTCAATGTCCATTTCTGGAAGTTTCTTGTCGGTGGCTGTGGGGGCAGAGCCCTGCTCGGGGGGCTGGGTCCCGCTCCCGGCGTCTCCCTGCCCGTCCAGTGGTCCGTTGGGTTCCGTCGGCTTCTGCTCCTCCTTCGGCAGCTCCACCTTGGGTTTGGGTTTGTTCACTATGGGATTACAAACACTCGCCAATTCCTACAAAACACAGAAATAACACATCCTTAGAAATGGTTTTGTCTCCCACAGTTGAACTTTAACTTTTGAAACCACGGCTGGGAATAGCCCAGTTGAGGGCTGATGCTCCCTAGTACTTTTGAGATTTCTCACCTCAGAGTTTTCTGATAGAGCAATAAACACAAAAATTCATGGAAATACAGTGAGTTATGCAGAAAAACTTACTTTAGCTTTAGCCTGTATGTCTTTTGCTTTTATAACTGGGTCCAAAGTAAGACTCCTCTTGTTCTGAAGGTTGAGGTTGTTGTTCATCCACTCCATGGCTTCATTGGCGCTCTTCTCCACCTTTGCCACGTCCGCTTCATCGAGATGCTCATAGAGTTCATCCTGCAACACCCACACGGGAGCAGCTGTGTCAGTGGGTGAGCCCACACTGCATCTTGATTTCCTCAAAACTTAGCTTCAAAATACTAAAGGCGATTTAGCCAAGAGCTGTTGTGGTCAACAAATCAACCCGGCTGATCACCCACAGCTCGGTAACCAGAGAACTTAAGTTCTCCTGCTGCTGGCATTTTGCCTCCATGAGGAAATCAACACCTGATTAAAAAGAGACTGAGATGTGCAAGGCCCAAAATCCACTTCTGAAAATCTCTTAAACATCCAGAACTCATAAGCTCACTGGAAGGTTGCACCAGATTTTTGTCTGAAGCAGGTTACCTAAAATTCAGAAAATATTTGTACCATTTCCTTGCATTTTCCAGAAATTAAGTATGGAAATACCTTTGCTTTGAATGCATGAACGGCCTTCATGTACTGCTGGATTTGCTTCCCCAAGTCCTCAAACGCTTTGGGTCTTTCCTCTGATTCTTGGAATCTTGCCTGAATAGGCTGACCCAGAGTCTGAAACGAAGCACAACAGATACCAAAACTGATGGGAGCATCACTGAGGGATCCTCAAGGTCTGACAGGATACATCAACCTTCCTGATCTCCTCAGAACTCTGAGTCAGAACTCCCTCCACTGACAGCAGAGACTGAGCCTCCCTCAGCCCTGTTGTTACAGGTGTGTTGGAGATCTGCTCCTCACACACTTACAATCCAAAGCAGGCAGTTTGTTACCTCAGAATCAGCAGAGCCCAGACAGCTCCTCACTGGAACAAAGTTCCCCAGCTTCAGTAAATCCCCGTGGGAATGTAAGAACCACTTACCTTCAGTTCTGCCAATTTATCAATGTATATTTGTTTGGGCTGGTCTTCACCATCTTCATAAAGCCAATTTTCTGTATCTTCCAGCTTCAGTGTGAAGCTATTCCGATCCTGCAGCAATCACACAAAACAGGCAGGTGACATCATTCATTAGGTGACAGATGGCATTAAATGGTACCTGGAACCTTTCTGGAAGGGTTGTATTTTTAGAACATAAAGAACTCTGTCTGGAACTCTTTATCCTATTTTAGTGAAAAATAAGGAATAAAATATTCTTCTGTACAGCTTTGTGGTGGATTGCAGGCCCAAGGAAGAACCATCTGTGACAGCCACAGTTCAGATCAATACTGTCACATAAAAGGCTTTTTTGTCCCCTGCACGTTTTCATTGTCACTACATGAGCAAGCCCGAGAACAGAAGGAAACTTCTCTTTAGCAAAGGTGCCATAAATGTCACCTGGCATGTCCCAGTTTGGGCTCTGCAGACACCTGGCTGGCAAAGCTCCATTACCAGCAATGGAGATGCAGTCAGGAGCTGAGAGATGCATCCCTAAAGCAGAGTTAAACTCATTACACACCCAGCTCCTTCAGTACAACGGGGAAAGCTGATTAATAACGCCAGGAGATTTTTAGGCAACCAGTTCAGATAGAGGTGCCCCTATTTAGTAGATTATCATCAGAGCCAAAAGAGGGTACAATTATTTCTTCAAATTTGAAGCCTGAATATGTAATTTATGTAAACATAGTATGTTATACAGGTCAAGAGTTACTAAATCCAACTGTTGATTGTACCACAATGTACCAGGACAATCAAGCAGCCATACTCACATCCTCACTGATGAATTTCTCGTAAACACCGCAGAGTTTCTCTCTCATTTCATACACGTACTCCTCCACTGCATTCTTGGCATCATTCCTCTCCTTCTCCAGTTTATCCTGCATTATCATCTTACCCTGTGAACAAGGTGTCAAATTAGTTCTACAAAGCTCGTTATTTAACATTTTTTTCCAGGACACCTTGTTAGCAAAGGCTCAAACCAAATCAAGATTTTGCAAAACTGTGATTTACAGAACTGTTCTAACACAGCACACGACTGAAAACTCATTTCAGTTTTGGTGTGATGTCCAATATAGCACAGGACAATCCTCCTCCAGCTGAGGAACCTCCACCCTGAAGGTCACCTGCACCTTGTACCTGCAGGCGATACTGGAGGTTTCCTGCAGAACAGCCCTTTCAGAGTTACAGCTCCACTGACCACGAGCAATGAATGTCTTCTGCCTCCACGGGGCACTGCTGTTCACCTCAGACTTCTAACTGCTTGTTTCATTCCTTTCCATCTTTCCTTGACCATCCTTCACCATGTTTAATGAACAACATTACTGGAGACCAACAAGTGACATTTTGAGCTTGGGAAAGGAAGGGTTTACCTCGTTCTCAATGAACAAGTTGAGCATGTCCTTCCCTATCTGCCACACCAGCTGGTTCTCGATGGGAAGGTCCACTGTGGTCGTCTTCACTTTGGCCTTCTTGGCCTGAGGTGGCTGATCCACTTTCTTGTCCTTTGAGTCAGCCTGACAAGTCTGCATTAAGGAAATACATAAATATATTCACAGTAAAAACAGCATCACCATTTAATCCAAGGGGAGCAGTCAAGGTTTACACCAGAAGAACTGAGTTAGTGCCTCAGCAAGAGAACCAAGCAGCCTCTGCCATTCTGACACCTCAGCTGCTGAAGCCTGAGATAATTAACGCAGCCACTGACCTTTTCTGGGCACTCTGTCTACATTCATGGGGGAGGGTGCTCATGGCAGAACACTGTTCTAGTATTCAAGTTATTGAAAACTAGATGATTATTTCTTCCCTGAACAGGAGAGTTCCCCCATTTTATCAGTAGCAGGTCACCTGACAGGTCTGCAGTTATCAGTGCCATTTGTGTCCTTTCTAAAGCTCTAATCACAATAGACCACCAGTGCACCAAAATAAAAGTTCAGCTTCCAGAACTATGACAAAGGCAGCAGATGTGCTCACACTCCTCATACTCTCAGGAATCTCACGAAAATAAAATCTCAAATGCTCCTGTTACCTCCATTTCTTCAGACTCTGCTTTATTTTCAGGCTGGGTTTGCTGTTGCTCTTCAGCCTTTTGTTGCTCCTCGTCTACTTGCATCTTCTGAAATTCAGAGAGATCCAGTTTCACACATTAAACAAATGCAGATCACTGCTTTGGTTCCTAGGCTGATCCCTCAACACCCCTAATGCTCTTCAGGCAAAAGAAACAGAATGAAAACTGAAGGAATAAATTATGAGCTCCCACTCTTTGCTCCAGCAAGCCATAGCTCCATCATTAGGAATTTGATCTATACCGCAAGTCCTGGTTTCAAGACTTCTGTCACTGGTGTAACAATACTACAATTAGTACTCAATCTCTTATTTTAGTTGTGGGCACGTCTAGTAAACCCTTACACAAGCCTGAGACCTTGGCCTGCTGTGCTTCACAGGGATTCAGAGCAGCTGGGAGCAGCGAGTCTGTTACCTCTTCCTCCTTCGCGTGCTGATCCGTCTCCATTGGCTCCTCATTCTCATCAGATTTATGAACCTCCACCAAAGATGCACTTGAAACACTGAAGATGCCATGGACATTTATTCTGACTTTGACTTTCACTTTGGAACTGGATCCATCTGTTTGAGGAGTGACGTTCTGAACCAAGAAGTGAGCTAAACAGAGAGAACAAAACCAAACACTTTTGATTAACCCAAGAGCTGAATGCAAAGCAAACCCCAAGTGCTGCTGACACAGCTCACTGCAATGTGCTCAGGGAATGTTAAAACCTACTCAAGTTGGACAATCCAGTATTTTTACTCAGCAGTGCTGGGGCACAGCTATTGGGAATTCTCTATATAAAACCTGGTGTTACTTTTATCAGAGCAAAAGACTGCACAACTCTCAGTGTGCCCCTACCAGGTTTGCTCCAGTATTAGGATGCTCTTTTTGCCCATAAACTTCATGTCACTCCACCTATTTTACTGAAAATGCATTTGAAATGTTGTCCTGACAGCACTTGCAGTAGGCTGCATGTCCAGACTATATAATTAGACAGAAAACGCTTGAAACACAGAAAAGACTCTTAAAGGTACAGAATGGTGCTAACCTATAGCAGGGTCTGGGTAAGGCAGCTCCTTGGGGGAACTGTAGTAGGCCTCCAGAGTGAAGGGCTCCTTCCTGTAGAAAGTGAGGACCTTGGAAAAGGGAGTAGGATGGTTCTTGCAGAAGACCTCAAAGTCACTGCAAGAGAAAACACAGCCTGTGTTCAGTATGACAACACAGCTGGTAAGCTAACAACACATTTCTAGATACTCTTAATGGAAAAGATTCCTTAAGAAATGACAGGACTGTCCTAATTTTTCAGGTTAAATAACACTAACAGCCATGTATGAAGTGCCAAACAGCCACTCGACCTCGGTTTTGTTTTCTACCATCATTAACTTCACAAGTATCAAACCTGAAGTGTTAAATGGGCATTTAACCCTGGAAATACCTTGTTCTAAGGGTATTTACTCACATTTGTTATTTACTCTGATCATCATCAGTAATTTTAAGCTGTAACATGCAAGAAGATTGAACTGTTTTTACCCCAGGCCTTCCTCTGCTGGCGAATTCCATCGCAAAGAGATGGGATATGGTATCAAATCTGTGATAGAAAACTCTCTCACTTTGAAAGCCGGGGACAAAATTGCACACTGCAAGAACACAAAAGGCACATTACAAACGTTCAGACTTTAGGTGAACAAGCATTTCATTCAGCAAGTAGATATTGATGCTGCTTAATATCCTCACAGCTAAAACAAACAGCCCTTTTTACCTGCAGTGCACAGCCTCTTGCCACAGCCTCATCTGCATTCAGGGTTGTACTGACTTCTTTGCCAAAAAATTTACTGATCTTCTCTTTTACAGCAGGGATTCTTGTGGTACCACCAACTATCTCTACTGCATAAATATCCTCCTTCCTTAACCCTAGAAAGGAGTCAGACAATAGATGAAATGTTTCTTTTTCACATGAATACACTGACATCATAAACCAGAAGTTTTAATAGACCAACTCTAAGCTTGTTCTCCAAGTCTCTAAGCAGCAAAAATTTCAGATTTCAGCTTATGCAAGAAAGTTTTTTAATCCTGTAACTACTGAACAAGAAACTGTTTTGTAGTAAATCCCTGTGTCCAACACGCAAAGGAAGCCTGCACTCTGGCTGGCTCCTGTCTGCACGTGAACACCCACACCCACACACACCCCCACTTACTAGCTTGCTCCAGCACGCTGCGAAGGGGCGGCTCCACTCTTGCCAGGAGTCCTTCACACATCTCTAAAAATTTGCTTCTGTTGGAAGAAGCCATAAATAAACCATAAGCAACGCCGCAAACACAAAAGGATGCCCAAACTGAAGGAATGCCACTTTCACTCTGTATACTGCAGGGTTTTCTCTCCCCCAGCCCTAGCTTTATACTTTAGTATTCTCCCAGACAAAACTTGGTGCCAGTAACCCTGGCACCCTTGCAACATTTCCAGCCCTCCCTCCTAACTCAAGGCCACCGACCAGTCTCTAAACATTTTCATTTCCAGCAGCATTCCTGCACATGTTGTCCTTTCATTTCTCACCTCCCTGCAGTTCTAAGAGCTGATACCTAGTACCAAGTTTTTTAACTGCCTGGAGGGCACTCCAAAGTTTCCCCCTGTAGAGGAGCCAAGGTTACCTGTTCATGGTTCCAGACACATCTATATCATTCATGAAGCACTCTATGTTCATGGGCAGGTCAGAGGCATTGGCACTCATCAGCTTCTTCAGCCTCTCACACTCCTGGTACAGCCTCAGCAGCGCTCGGATCTTGGATTTGATGTCGAGTTTGTATTTCTTCCCAAACTCCTCACGAAAGTATTCCACCAACACCTCATCAAACTTCCTGCCTCCAAGGGTTGTATCGAACGCTGTAGCAAGAACCTTAAAGGAAGGGAACCCTTCAGTAACAGCACAATGTGCCAGGACTCAATGAAAGCAATTAGCAGTTAACATCAAAGCACTGCTTTGTTTCAAATATAGCTCAACTCTAAGTCAAAGAAATCGGCCTTCCTGCAATGAGGTGACAACTGCTTTAAAAGGAATTTAGGGAGATGGGGCAGGACTTAGCAACACAATGTGTTCCATAGCTTGTGCTGGGAGCAGGCCTCTGTTTCCAAATTCTGCTTAGCCACTGTCAGTTTGAGTCATATCCCAGTTTAATATTTGATGCTTCCTAAGGGTGGAACATGCTCACACCAAGCTAAAAATAAAACAGGAAGAGAATAAATGATATTAACTCTTAAAACAGGTGCTCATTTTTGATGAAGGAATTATCTGCAAAGAACACCTGCAGCCCACCCACCTCAGCTCATTCTGCACTGTAAACACACCAGGAATTTATTTTTTAGGAACAGAAATCAGTGAAGTATCACATTACCCTCCATACCCCTTCCCACTGGCTTTGGTCTCTACACTGCCCAACAGCCCTCCACTCTAGACCGCCAAGCATCCCTTCCACACTGCCATAGCTTCCAGGTTTAAAAAACAAATCCAAGAGAAACACAAAGGTTACATTTCCTCACTAAATAAAACTATGAGAAAACGAGTATTTTCAGGACATTTCTCAGCATTTCACTACTTCATGCTTTAAATTTTGCATGTTTCTCCAGCCACTCATGAGAAAGTTATTGTAACTGCCAAGTCCAGATTGCAACAATAAACTGTAATAATAAAAAAGCCACTAAGATGTTAGTATTTGCTGGAAAACAGCAATGCTTTGGCAATGAACACTCAGAAGTACACTGGCATCTGCTGAGCTTCCACTGGCAGCTTAAAGCAATCAGGACTGTTTCTACTCTTGCACATGAGCACCACAGTGAGGGTTCAGAAACAATGTCTGGCACTTACACCATTGTAGGAATTCCTGGTTTAACACCAGATCTCATGACTGAACTGGAGTATTTTTTTTGAAAGCAGCACACAGTCAGATATGATAATTTCTGAATAAACCATTTAATCCAGGTTTTTTATTCTTTGCTAGAGTCTGCTGATTAAGGCATGCTTGCTTCCTCCACACACTGCTCAAAAGATCTCTAGTTCCCTGCCCTACTTTTTCCTCCCGACAAAGTGCAATTTTAAGAATGTGAATTGAGCTGTGTGGGTGCCCCTCTGTGAAGCCAGGCAGGCTTGCCTGCCACAGTCCATGGATGTGCTGATGAATGTTCTACAGATAATTAAAATGGATGTGTAACAGCTTGTTTACTTTCAGTTTGCCTCTGTTGAATGCACAAGCAGAAACTTGATATGCAGAATGCCCCATGTCCACAAAAACAACGATCCGTGGCTTTTCTTCCGAGGTAGGCAGGTCTGGCTTATAGATCCCATACGCAAGGGCAACTACAGAAATAAAAGTATAGTTAAGACATTCAGGTTTATAATTATCAAGAAATAAGCCGTAATCAGGAATCAGCATTAGCATTTCATTGTGCTTCTCAAGCTACAGGCACTGATCTCTCATTAAACAAAATTCCCAATGCCAAAGAAACATGGAAGAACATTAAACAGTACCAGCCCCTCCCCCAGCTGTATTAAAACAGATATGCACAGAGTATCTTTATGCCTTTGTAAAGCAATGAAAAAATAAGACCAGAATTTAAAAAACTTTCTGATCAACTCATCTATTTCAAGTGTATAAAACCAGCTGTAATTCCAGAAAGAAAGGTTCACTGGCAGAATAAAAGCCCTTTGATGTAGTAAAACTACAACACTGAGTGAGGGAGAGGAAGGAATTACCTGCAGTTGTTTCATTGATTAGTTTCTGACAGTTGAGACCAGCAATCTGGGTAGCATCCATCACAGATCTCCTTTCTGCATCTGTGTAGAAACAAGGAACCTGCAAGGAGGCCAGAGAGCCAATATTAACATTTACAGGAGCCACCTTCAGCAAACAGTTACAAGTGTGGACAGTGAGCTCAAGGAGCACAGCTGAGGCCTCCTTCAAATGCAGTGTTCATTTCAGTTGCAACAGAGAAAAAGCAAAAAAAAAAAAAAAAATTACATGAACACAGAGTTACTTCTTCCATTCCATATCACAGGCCACTCATTTTTGGAGCACATCATCAGAAACAGGTATCAAATATTACTTATGCTGCTAATTAGCAGCAACTTAAGACCGTTAATGAAATAAGTCTAGTTTTCAAGAGATGTAAGATTCACTTTAAACCGAAAAGAAAGACACATGGATATTCAAGGCTACTGGGCAATTTAATCACATTTACTGTAATGCTGCAGCCATTTCAGTTCAGACAGTAACTAAGTTTTGTGTATTCTGTTGGATTCCATACTTACAGAAACAACACAGTCAACCACAGGCTTCTTAAGCGCATTCTCAGCGGTCTCCTTTAATTTGGTAAGAAGCATTCCTGTCACCTGCTCAATTGTAAAGTTTCTTTCTTCTTCCATATACATGGCCTTCAAATAAAAATTGTGCACACTCATTACACAGCAGTGGAACCCATGCACCATCCCCATTATCAGCCTTTCATTCCCTTCCCTATTAAGGCTTTCCATTCAAAAGAGAACACAAACTACAGCGAGCAGATTCAAAACAGAAATAAAAGGAAACTTTATCAGTTTCCTCCTCTGGCTCTTTCTCAGACATGCTAGACTTACCTTGATGCCAGTTGAGCCTGTTGGCAGCTGGACAAGTTCATAGGCAAGGCTTGCTTTTTCAGCTTGAACAAAGGGATCTGAGAATGCACGACCATGAAATCTTTTAAAACTTTGTACTGTATTCTTTGCATTTGAAATAACCTAGAGGAAAAGAAATCTTTAATACAACGCGGCAGGGGAACATCTGAATTTCAAACAGAAGACAGAGTTTTGTTCTCATGCTTCTCTTGCCAGAGTATTTTTGTCATTTGTATCTTAACAGTATCTGGGCAGGTGCTGGGAGGCAACTTCCCTCCGGTTGCTCAGGGAACCTACAGGAATTTGAGACGGAAAATAAAATGTACGCTAAAAACTGAGCCAAGTCCATAAAATATTGATTACAACAGCACTCAAATTTCACAGTGTAAGTGTAGGACACTCTTCAGAACTGTTAGCAAAACCTCTTTCCCACTTACCTGTTTTCTACCCCCTACCTTTCTACAATCAGTGACTGCCCAAACATAACAAGCACAGGGATGTAAATTCCAGCTCAGGTTCACCACATGCACATGACACTCAACACACAGATACTCCCACAAAACAGCTCAAGGACCTGCTCAAGAAGCTTTAAAAAGTCAGGAGGTCCCCTAAGATGATACTGTCACCTTCATTTAACTGACAAAAGGTAGACTGACTTTCATTAACAGCAGAGATCAGCACAGAGAAGTGAAAGCCCATCCCAGCTTGCTTCACGCAGCACAAGTGAAGGGAATTCTGTCACTGACACCAGAGCGAGGCACGCACTGAAAACCACAGGCACTGAGAGCAGACAGGCACTGTTCCACAGAGCATTACCTGGGATTTGGGCTCAGGCAGGTGTCTACTTCCTAAGTAACTTGGGCTGGATGTTCTCTAAGTTTAGTCTGTGCAGGACATACTCATCTCTACAGGGCTCTGCACCAATGGATTTCGTTAAGCTAAGCAGACACTCAATTCCAGAAAAAACAGCTGTGTTTGGTTCTAGTACAGTTGTGCTGTTCTTGAACAACATGGCTGTGTCCGGGGATTTTTGTATTTTAGATAATGAATCTTCACACATCTCTAGGCTTTTTAGTCTACAAAAAACCAACTGTTTGACTAGTCACTTCCTGTAGAAGACTTGAAAAAAACAAATCATCTTTTATAGGGGTTACTTACACAGCAACATTAAACCTGATACAGCAGGACCCAAATACCACGAGTAGGACAAATCAGCTTAACTTCTTCTCAATCCTTAAATCACATCTACCTGCCTACAGCAACAGAAACTCAGACCATGGGCAAGAACACCCAAGAGAGATATTTACGTTGTAATTCAGCCACAAAGGGTCAAGAAAGCTCTATTCTATTTACACTCAAATATGTCCCCTTTCTGCCAAAATCATGCACTTAATGGAATTCTATAGAACATAATTAAAAGCCATCGTAAAGCACAGGAACTGGAACAAGCTAAGGCAGGGTGAAACACCACTGCTTAGCTTTAGAATTTACATTCGCAACCTGAAAAAAAACCTTAGTAGTTCTCAGAATTTCTTAAGAGGCACGGCTTTATTGTACAATTCATTACACGCAAGGATCAACCCTGAGATTTCTCTGCCAGATGACAAAGCAGCAGTCCATGGTGAACAGCTGAGGGAAGCTCAGCTGTTCATCAGTTATGTTCATCAGGGCAGCAGCTCAGGGACATCTGTTATCTGCAGTGATAAACCCCACATTGCTGCTCTGAAGTTGCTTTACCCAAACCCCATGCTCACCTGGCTTTTAGCTGCAGCACCAATGGAGCGATTCTTGGGCCCAAAGGATATACAGGCTCTGCAAGGAAAAGAGTGAGTTCAGTCAGTGACTGGACACCTGCACTGCACATCTTTTGGGTAAGAAGTATTGCTCCTGTTAAGAAGATCACTGGTCTAATTAATATGATTTGGTCCATTAAGGAAATTGGTCACTCGCTGCAATCTATGCACGGAACGTTCTGTGGATTCTGGCAAAAACAAGTACTATAATTGCATTTAAAACAGCAACAGTTCTCCCTGCAGAACAGCACTAACCCCAAACTCATCCACGCTCCTTCAAGTTTCCCCTCTAAGCACTGACAGGGCAGACAGCCTCATCTCAGTAATTGCCCACGTATCTGATGCACTCAAAGCTAAGTTGGTTGCTAATAACACGGGAAACATTCGACTGTTCAGCAGACAAACAGGAGGTGAATCAGATATTAAGGAAATCGTTCCTACACGTCTGTAGCAGATGCTAACTAAGCTTTCCAGTTTTAAGGCAAACCCTTCAAGGGCGGGAAGAAAATACCTGCAGAGAAAGATTGGTCTTTCAGAGTTTCATCTGTACCCACTGAAATAACCTGGAGCACAGAAAGAGAAATTATGTTTTCCTCCCCACTGCTCTGTGACAGCCTGCAGTTCTGAATAAAGAAATCCTCCTTTTCGGAGAAATTCCTAGGCTGATTAAGCTTCTTGATTTAACAAACTGTAGGAGCCCTAACAAAAAGAAATCCAGCCCTCTAATCCAAGTTCCTCATACCTCTGAGGTAAACCTGGTGGGGGGAGCCCAGCCATTAGGCAAGCAGATCTTTAGTGCTCACACAACACTCCAACAGCTAATTAAACTGCTCTCCATGCAGCAGGTTAAGAATCTGCTTTATAGCAGGGTGATGCCATAGGGCTGCCACAGGAAACATTCCAGCTCAGCCTGAGGTTTGGAATTGGGTGTTCCAAGCAGAAATCGTCAAAACCAGACCTGAAGGCTGGGGTGATAGAATTGCATTGGGTTTATATCTTCTTCTAATTGATTAGTAACTTCACAAATGCAACAAGGCCTACCCATAAGCATGTGTTGCAAGAATTAACATTTCTGAATAAATCTGTAGTTGTTTGAAACAACTATTCAAGAGATTAGCTAAAAAAAGAAGGTAAGTTTTTGCTCTGCAGACCCTCAGGCCCACACCAATGGAACTGGAGGTAAAAATCTAACAAGCCCAGAGCAGGGAGCTGGTTATTCATTTACTCTGTCTCCCAAAAGAAATTAAGATGTGAATTGTTGCCTTTCTCTTGGGCAAAAAAAAATATCCAAGTACTTCACTGTTGAATCCACAAACCAAGATCCCCTCACCAACACAAACGCACTAATATAGATGAGAGTCTTGGGGAGCCATGCAGAGACCTAGCATAGAGGTGAGTGAATCTGTGAAGAAGGAGGGAGAGAAGGAAGAATTTTCATCCAGTCTCATTCCCCAAATCAGTTCATAGGAAGCAGTAAACTCATGAAATACAAATTACACTCTTACACAATTTCTGGAAGCCGAATAACTAACCAGTGCATTTTAAGTAGAAACACTCACCAGGAAGGTCATCAGAGGTCTAATGAAACAGCTTTAGAAAGTTAAAATCCCTGCTTCATATACCTGGAGGTACCACCTCACCCTCCCACCCACTGCCACTCCCTGGGGAAATCCCCTGTTCCCTGACAGCTCATGTCCTCTGCACTGATGATCAGCACCAGCTCCAGAAGGTCAATCACAATAATTTCCTTTAACTGAAGTCCCTTCATCCCTATAGAAATAATTAAACTATCTCATTTTTAGCTCTCAGTTTCCACCACCTTTCTCTCTACCACTTTTCCGTGTCCAAAGACAAACATGGTTCGCGCAGCTTTGAGATGTACAAGTTCCCATTCTACAGGATCCCAGAATTCAAGTACCAGAGCTGAAAGCAGATTCTGTGGGAGCGTCACCTGTGCTACTGGACTCAGTACAATGCACTCAGCTGGGGTTTATTTTAATAACACAAATTATTGCAATAACACATAGAAAACACAGTGTTTAACCCTGACCATGAGCCAGAGGAACCCGTCACAACACCTTGCATGACTTCCCCTCTGTAACAACTGCTCAGCACTGACTTTTTGAACCAGGCTTCTGATTCCACGTCACTTAAATACCATTCAGAATTTCTTTTAATAGAAGGGTCTGCTTGTAGAATGGTTTTCTGCATTCCCTCAGAACAGTACCTGGAGATTAAGTCCTGTTAAAACCCTCTCATTTTCGTTATGCTCATTTCTTCCAATTCCACTTCAGGCTTCCATAACTGAATTATTTCCCAAGAGATGCACTGTGTCAGATATTTTATTTAGCTCATCTCCTTCAACAAGGGAGCTTTGTGCTCATATCTCAAATATATAGATATATTTATCAGCAGAACTTCAACTCCCTGAGGGCTAAATACCTATGGCTATTATAGCACAGCTCTGATATTCTCTATATTCAATGTTTTCCCAGCATATCTAACCTTTAAACTCCCACATTATTGAGAAGACTTAAGAGAGCTCCAGATACTCGAGCACATGTACTGAATTCAAAAATTCCTTCTCCATTTATTCATTGCTTAGAGACAGGGGCAAGCAAACAGTGGTGTGTTGTCTAAGGAGAAGCAAGGTCACTCTGGGCTTCCTGAAGTGATACAAGGGATCTAAAAATCCCCAAACATCAAAGATGATGCAAGTGTCTCACCGAGACAGCGTATCTGCTTAAACAAAGCCATGCTGCAACAGAGGGTAAGTAAGCTGCAGGAGCACTTTTAGGACAGCTTTCCCCACAGTTCCCCTCCAGGTCTGATGCCTAATTCTTGATGCAAATGCTTCTTCCACTTGCATTTCACAATTCATAATTCATTCATGGAGTTTTATCCCAATTCTCTCTCTCCTTCTCAGGAAGTTCCTTATTAAACAGAAGCAGTTCACACTCCTGTTGAGAATGTGTTGGGAGGGATCATCATATGAGCAGGGCTAGAATATACTGATTGTATTGTACCATGGAATGTTTTAGGTTGGGAGGGACCTCAAAGCCCATCCAGTACCACCCCTGCCATGGGCAGGGACACCTCCCACTGTCCCAGGCTGCTCCAAGCCCTGTCCAACCAGGCCCAGGACACTGCCAGGGGTCCAAGGGCAGCCACAGCTGCTCTGGGCACTCTGTGCCAGGGCCTCCCCACCCTCACAGGGAAGAATTCCTTCCCAGTATTCCATCCAAACCTCCTCTGTGTCAGTTTGAAGCCATTCCCCTCCCCTGTCCTGGCACTCCAGGCTGCTGAGCAGCTTTCCTAAACTCTGATCCCAGGACAGGCCATGGGGCTCACACCGAGCCCGGCACCAGCTCAGCCCTCCCCTCTCCGGTCCCGCTGTGCTGGAGGGCAGTGCTGGAACGACCGCAGGGGAATGACAGCCGTGCTAGCAGAACACGGCCTATGAACACACAGGGAATTAAGGTCTGGCACTTCCAGCAGCCAAGGATGCTTTCCCCTACACTCACAGCCCCTGTCCTTCTAATCCCAAGAGCACAGCCCCGCCTCGGGAGGGACAAACCGGCCGTACTGCACCGAAGGGCTGAGAGAGCTGGGGCTGTTCAGCCCGGAAATTAGAAGCTTGTGCGGACACCTCAGAGCATCTTCCAGCGTCTGAAGGGGCTACAGGGAAGCTGGAGAGAGGCTCTGCATTAGGAACTGGACTGACAGCACAAGGGGGAATGGCTTCAGACTGAAAGAGGGGAAATTTAGCTTAGATGTACGGCAGGAATTGTTCCCTGTGAGGCTGATAAAGCACTGGCACACACTGCCCACAGAAACTGAGGCTGCCCCATCTCCGGAACTGTTCGAGGGCAGGCTGGATGGGGTTCGGAGCAATCTGGTCTAGTGGAAGGTGTCCCTGCCCATCGCAGTGGGCTGGAACTGGACGAACTTTAAGGTCTCCTCCAACCCCTTAACATTCTATTATTCTGTGATTCTACGAGCGGGTCTCCCGGAGCCTTCTCCGTGTCTGCCGCGCTTTACCGCTTCTCCCTAAGCACTTTACACCTCCGCTCCTCCCGGCCCCGCCGCTTCCCTCCCTGCCCGGCCCCGCCACGCCGGGCCCCGCGGGCGCCTTGCCGCCGCCTCAACGCGGCTCCCGGGCTCACTCACGGAGTGCTGCGGTCGCTGTACTCGTTGGCGACGGTCTCGATGCCGCCGGCGCGGGCCACGGCCACGTAGCAGCTCTGGAAGCCCAGGTCGATGCCCACGACGGACATGGCGGCGGCGCTGAGGGGGGAGCGCGGCACCGGCAATTCTCGAAAGATCCCGTCGGGCCGCGGCCGCGCCGGCGCTGAGGGTGGCCGAGATCTCGCGAGAGCGCGGAGCCCGCGGCGGGGCCGAGGGGCGGGGCCGGGGGCCGGCTCTGAGGGGGCGGCTCTGAGGGGGCTCCGCGCTCGGCGCCTTTTCCCCTCGGAAAAGTTCTTTCCTTGCGTAACCTCCGAGGAATGGGAGGAAAAAGGCGGTAAAGTCACATCTTGGCAGCACTGCAAAGGTCGCTGAGTTACTGCCCTCAGTGCGAGGCTGTCGGCGCCGCGGAAAAGCCGTTTAGTGAAACTTTTTCCTGCCCGTGATGTAACGACCTGGGGGTGGCGGATGGGGTGGATGGAAACAGCACACCGTGGGATTTAATGGTAATAAAATTACAGTTTCTGGAAAGACAGTTTTTGCTGAAAAGGACTTAAACGCCTTCTTAGAATTTTTCTTTGGCTGTTCAGACATCCCTTGAAATGCCCAAGGCCAGGATGGACAGGACTTGGAGCACCCTGGGATAGTGGAAGATGTCCCTGCCCATGGCCAGGGTGGAAGAAGATGATCTTTAAGGTCCTTTCAACCAAAACCATTCTGGAATTCGATGTTCTGATTGTCCCTGGATTGCAGCGCAAAGTCCAAGGCTGGTTCTGAGATCCCAGGTTGAAAATCCAAGGTGTCAGAATTCGAGATTGTGGTTAAAAGATCATTTGGTACCAACCGTGCTCCCAATAAAATTCAGCACATGACTGCTTTATGTCCGGTAGGATTTACAGTACACTTGGTCTATAATCATCACAGAATATTTTATTATTATTATTATTACATCTCACTGGGCCCCTCTCGCTGCAGTTCGGATGAGTACAGATACATTGTGTTTTCCAGGGCAGTGTTTGGCCACCAAGTACTTTGTGGGCGTGTGGGAGTAAAGTCCTTTTAGGGATCGAGAAACCCTAAAAAACGAAATAAATTAAAAAACCAAACAAAACCTCGAGAAGTTCCAGCACATTCCATGGTCGCAGCAGTGGAGGGGGCAGTGGACACCAGAGCCGCTCCCCTCGGCAGCGCGAAAGGTTCTGCCAAGGGAAGCATTTTGGGATGAAAGCACGAGGGATCGGTGGATTCATCCCAACACAAACCTGATCCCGATGCTTACGTACATCTGTGAGTTTCGTGAAGCTGAATGTTTGGGAATGCTTTTAATTCCACGGTGAAACGCGCCAAAAATGCGGCAGCGCAGCGCGTTGCGAACAGTGCGATACCAAGTCCCCGGCGCTGCATTTACATCGCTGCTCCCTGTTCCAGTGCCACGGAAAACACACGGCAGAGACACCCAGCAGCACGGGCGGGAAGGGTGCCTGCCCCAGAGCCCTGGCGTGGCTCAGCAGTCCCGGCGATGCCGCTCTGGCAGCTGCCGGTGGGCTGGGAATTGCCACGGGAATTGCATCACGGCGCTAACGACGGAACATTAATGAACTGTTTGACCTCGGATGTCCTTGAGCGTAGCACGAGGCGCCAAGGAACGGCCCTGGCTGCTGCTCCGCGTGGGGAATGTTGTCCAAACCCTGTTACAGCCCTGCGAGCCCAGCTTCCTTTTATGTTTTTCACTTTGATTTTCCAAAGAGAGACCGGGAGCGGAGCCTGGCGCCGGAGGGGATCGGAGCGCCCCGGAGTGACCCCGGGCTGGGACACCATGCTGGGACTTTGCCAGGGTTGCTGCCCTGGGCACGGGAGGGAGGTGGGGAGAGGGGCCCTGCCAGCCCCGCAGCCAGTTCTGGTCACACCCCGTGCTCCTCAGAGCATCCACGCCTCGCTTCATTCAGTGCTTTACTCGCCCTGCGCCGTGCTCACTCCTGATCTCAGCCTGCAGCCCCCAGGCTGGCCCAGAACCTACTCACATAAAAATCCTTGCCTGGCACACTGCACACCCTTCTTTTCCTGTGATCTGGGTACGAAACACATACATAATTCCAGTGGGAATCCACCACCACGGTGCGTCCCAGGGCTCTCCCAGAAGCCCCAGCCTCAGTTTACAGTTCACTGCAATTCCAGTTCAGCCTCGGAATTCATTAACGCCGGCCAAACACGACCACGGACGTGGGCTTAAAATAATCTCTGGCCGGTGTCTGCCACAGGCTCTTCCTTGGGCTGCTGTAAATAGCCCTCACACGTCACCTGACGTAAGGTTCATCGGGCTATTCTGGGATATTCAAATAGGAAAGGGCTTCGTGATCCCCTCCGCTGGGGGATCTGAGAATCAAGTTGCCCCAAGCTCTGATACGAATCACGCCACACATAACCCAGTTCTCCGAAATCCACCCCCCTGTGCTACCAAAGTTACCCAGGAGCCGTTCCCGCCAGTTCCGTTATCTCAAGAATTTGCAGGGAAATAAACACTAAAATTATAGATTTCCTTTTCTTCTGGTTTCCACAGTTTTCCATCAAACCTGAAAGATAATTAGATATCACGTGTTTACAAATTAAGCCATCAGAGCTGGATGACCGCCCACCAAAAAACCGCCAAGTGACCGGGACAGGAACCGGGACAGGAACAGGGAGCGGGCCCGGGCGGTGCAATGACAAGGCGGGAGCGGCAAGGGGCACTACAGAGTGCAGGCCCACGGGCGCGGCCGCTCTGGCCGCCGGATGGCGCGCTCTCTATGACCCTGGCGGACTCGCTCTCTATGGTCTCTCTATGGTCTCGGAGGACTGGCGCTCTATGATCCTGGCGGATTCGCTCTCTATGGTCTCTCTATGACCCTGGCGTACTCGCTCTCTATGGTCTCTCTATGGTCTCGGAGGACTCGCACTCTATGATCCTGGCGGATTCGCTCTCTATGGTCTCTCTATGACCCTGGAGGACTCGCTCTCAATGGCGGCCGCACCCTGCGTACCGGGCGGCATGTCCCGGCATGCCCCGCGGCCGCCGCACCTCCCGGCGTGCCCTGCCGCACCCTCACTTCCGGCCCGTGCGCTAAGATGGCGACGCCCATGCACCGGCTGATTGCCCGCAGACAGGCGTGAGTGGGACCGGGGGGGCCGCGCCGGGCGGGCACGGGTAGGGCTGCAGGGCCCGGCGCTTTTCCCGGCGCTTTTCCGGCGCTCTGAGCCCTCCACGCCGCCGCGCTGCTTCTTGTGGGAGCGCAGCTCTGCTGAGGGGAAACCGCCCCAAAACACGGTTGGGGCGAAACGATGGCGGCCTCGGGGTGTCCCGTGCACGCCCAGGGCTTGCACTCGGGGATCCCGGTGGGTCCTTTCCGGCTCAGGGCGTTCCGCGAGTGCGGCGAGCGCCGGGAACGAGCGCGGTGGTGCGGAGGCGGAGGAAGTTGTTGGCCTTCGGCGCTCGGTGCCGCCGCTGGGGCGCGTTGGGAGCGGGCGCCGCGGGGCTCGGGGTGCGGGGAGGAGCTCTCGGGGCAGGGGGTCACCGCTCCTCGTCGCAGGCTCAACATTCAGATACGCAAAAATATCACTGGGTTCACGTTATTTATGATGTGTTTCCAGAACTGTCAAAAAGGCAAAGAAAAGCCGAGCGAGCGACTTTTGCTCAGACGGGGCTGTTGCAATCGAGTAATTCCCTCGACACCGAAGGGATCTGATTGCAGAACCCTGAAACGAGGAAACCAAGTTTTCGCTTGTTTGTGAAGTGCAGCGAATGTGCGTCCCACCCCCGTGGAGTTCCGATGTTGGTTTTCCAATTCCTTGTTGGTTTGGGTGTTGCTTTTTTCCTTAAATTAATTTATTTCTCTAGTTTCAATTATTTTGACTGTGTTTTGGGGGGTTTTGCCCAATCACAGTGTGCAGGATGTGGGCAACTTCTTTATGGTAATAATTGCTCTCCTTCTTTCCAGTGGAAAGTAACTCGGGATTCCAAAGTACTCATGGAATACTCGTTCTTTTAAGTTGCTGTTTTATTTGACTTACGGGCTCATGGCTTGGATTTGATGTTTTTGTGCTTGCTGGGTCTGTGCTGAGCTGTCCCTCTGTCAGCCTTTGCTCCAGGCTTGGGGTCACTGATCCCTGCTCAAAGTTTCCTTCAGTTTTGTGCTTTTCATTTAGTGTCACCCTCGTTCGTGGTGTTTGTGGGTCTGCAGCTGCTGAGCAGGGCTGATGTTCTCCTCTTAATTGCCTTGGGTTTGGGGCTTGACCCTCACCCTTTTGGCTCACGTGGAGTTGTCTGCTGGAGGGAGCAGCTGTGCAGCCCTGCAAGCACCGAGCTGTGGGGTTGTTGCTTCAAACTTCCACATCGTTCCCAGATATTCTGATTCCTGCCCAAGTCCAAGTTCACTGTGCTGCGCAGGCTGTGAGTTTCATCAGGTTTTAGTGCTGGTTTAGCTGAGTGTTTCTAAGGCTTGAGGATGAAGCCAAATGCTCTTTTCATTGAAAAAATGGTGGATGTGTGTTGTGCACAAGATTTCCTTCAGGAACTGGCACAAAAAGTGGTGGCTGAAGCTGAGGGAGAAGCAATTCACAGCTTGGCTGCAAGAGGGAGAGCTGCTCACTGCTGGTCTGTCACTTCATCCTCATGAATGGGTCTGGGACCTTCCTAGATCAGCCAGGCTGCAGTTTCAAATAGTTTAGATGGGCTGGCCCTGAAAAATTCATATTTTGGTGCTTGGAGCAAAAGCTGAAGGTGGCAGGAAGAAGCAGCAGTGGCAGGGAGCTGAAGTGACACAGCCCTGAGCTCAGAACTAATTTTGGTTGTGACCTTGGGCAGTCCCTGGGCTGGGTGAGCTCCCTTGTTTGTAAAGGAGGGGAGCAGCTGGGAGAGGAGGCAAAACAGCTTTGCAGAGCTCCGGAAGAGCAGCTTAGGAGCTCCAGCATGGAAATAGGAGTGTTTCCCCTTCCCTGATTTCTAAAAATGCCCAGGGGATTTTACCAGGGTGAGAGCTGAAGCTGGGTGTGGAATGTCCCTGCTGCTGCAGGTGTTTGGGGACGGGGCAGTCAGGGAGCTCTGCCTCGATTCCCTCTGCACAAAGTGGGCAGGAATCTGCCCGTCCCAAAGATAAACCTCCTGCCAGGCTTTACCTGCTCCTGGGTGCAGCTCATTTGGGTTTACTCTCTTTACTCTGAGAGTCCTGGGCTGTGAGTGAGAATTGGGCAGTTTGGGGCTTGGGTGTTAAATTCCAGGAACTGGAAATGAAGCTGCTGCTCTTTGTTCTAAGCCAGAATTGCAGCGATTTCTCTGAGGCCAGAACCGCCTGCAGTTGTTGGGTAGCAGCAAAGTGAGCAGTGTGATTGTTCCCACGTGAAAATGTTTTAATTAATGAACATCTGCTTGCCTGAATTCTGTGTGTGCTCGGTGTTACTGCCCATGTCCCGATTCAAGGGAGAACCTGAAGCACCTGTGAGCATCTGCTTTAATCGTAACTTGATGAAAGCTGCACGATGAAAACCAAAATGTTTCTTCACTGGGGAGAACAGACTTGGGATGAGTCACTTAAGCTATTCTGCATTTTTCTAGAGAGGCAAACAAGCAGCATGTGAGGTGTCAGAAGTGTTTAGAATTTGGCCACTGGACCTATGAATGTAAAGGGAAGAGGAAATACCTGCACAGGCCTTCAAGGACAGCTCAGCTGGCCAAAATCCTTAAGGAGAAAGAAAAGCAGCTCCAGTTGCAGCAGAGGTAAGACTGGTGGGATGAAATGTCTGGTTTAGTAATGAAATAAAAGAAAAGATGTTGTCCCAGCCCATTTTCTGTGGTCTTCTCCTCCAGACTGTGGGGTGTGTGTTAATGTTAGAGCTGATTTGGGTGTTGGGTGAAATGTGTACACTTGGGTCCCAGAGGATTAAAATTGACAATTTAATTTAATTTAAGCCTTTCATTAACACCTGCTCACCTGAAATACACTTAAACCTGTTTTGGCCTGTCTGAAACACAACCCAAGCCAAAGTTAAAGTAGTTGGAGCCTTTTTGTGGAGCAAAAAAGCGGAGCAGTTTCCTGAGTTATTTGATTTCTGTTTATGTGCTGTGCAAGCAGGGGGGTGTGAAAGCTGTAAATGTATTTATAGCAAAGCAGCAATTCTTGTCCTGTGCTCAGATTTGCTGTTCAAAGCTGCACTTAAACCCAGCCCAGCCCCACTCCTGCTCCCTGGGAGCTGCAGGGGTCAGGCAGGGGAAGGAGAGTTGGGTTATCAGCTGTAACTCAGCATGAAGTGAAAACATCTCGCTGAGTTGCACAATTATTTCCTGTGACAGCCCAGAAAGTGGGGCAAACTGAGAAACCTCAGCAGAACTCTGCGTGTGGCACCTGATCTCCTTTCCACTTTGCCCTGGGAATGCCTGTGAATGCTTCCCCCCAGGTTAATAATTGTTTTAGCCAGCAGATCCGGAGGCAGGAATAAGGCAGCACGTGAGTTTTCCACGGAATTCCCGTGTGCCAGGGGCGTTTCTGCCCCGCTCCGGTTCGGTTTTGGGAGCTGGAGAGGGACGGGGTCACTCCCAGTGCCACTCCTTGCACCTGGGATTCCCGAGGGCTTGGCCACGTGCCCTCAGTCACTGCCACTTCCAGCTCATCCCGCTGCCAGGATGGGGGGTAGGGACGGCATTCCCAGCTTTCGCTGCCTCCCAGTGGGACAGGGAAGGGTGGCACCTGTGGCAGGCAGGGCTCTTTGGTCTCCTCAGCTGCTCCAGCTCAGCAGCAACTGTGAGTCAGGGCTGAAACCCTGCCTTGAGTGGAAGCTGATTATCCTGTGAGGAGAGTGATGTAAAGTGATTGATTTCGAAATTAATTTTGACCCAGTGAGTAATTGTGGAGTAATTAGAGTCACCCAGTGTTGTGGACAGATCGGGAGTGCTTGGACTCTGACACTTGGCTCCATTTGGAGGCAGAGACTCAAGGTTTTTAGGCTAAATTTGAGATTAAGGCTCGGATTATTTCCTTGTTGCTTCTCTGCCCCTTTTCTGGTGGTTTCTGCGGGTTGACACTGGAGGATGGTGAATTGAGGGTGAAATTCCTTGTCCTGTCCTTGGCCTTGAGTGCGAGTGTGGGATCATTTGATGTGGGAGTGACAAGGCCTGGCCAGTCTGGCACACAAGGAGGGTGTTGGGCTCTTACAGTGAGGGCCATGTGCTGGGAAAAAGCACCTTGTGAGAGGCAGCCTGAGTAATCCCTGGGTGGGAACAGTTTAATCCTGGTGGCTTGGGCTGGGTTCTCAGGGCTTGTGTAACCATAAGCTCCTTAGCTGTGCCAGGAGGGATCCTGTTCCTCGGCTGCCAGGGCTGCCCTTCCAAGGATGGAGCTTTTCCTGCATGGAAAAACAGCTTCCTGGGTCACACCTGTGCTTTCTGTGCCACCTGCTTTGGGAGGTTCTGCCTTGCCTGTGGAGAAGTTGGAGCTCCCACAGGTCTGCTGTGGAGCACCTGTGTCAGCACCTTTGAAGAGCCACGCAGGAATCATTAACCAGAGGGCAAAGCCAGCCTGAAAAGGTCAATATTTACCTCTGACAACCACAGCCAGGCTTTTGCAGCCTGAGCTCCTTTCCCAGTTGCTCCAGGCTCCCTGTGCTTGCCTGGTGTTGGCCCCACCATTCTGGTGGCCACTCTGGAAGTGTCAGTGAGCCCCCCCTCAGTGCCTGTCCGGCCTGGAGCAGGGCTGGGAGGGCAGGGAGCTCAGGGAATGCTCATTCCTGGTGATGTTGGAGCTCTGAGCCCAGCCCTGAGCCGGGTTTGTGGCTCTGAGGGCATGGGGAGTGTCCAGGGCAGGTCTGGCCTGAGCAGAGTAGGAACTCCTGGAGTAACCCCTGAGTAACCCACACCTTCCACACGAGAAGGAGGCACTCCCTGAGTCAGCTCCTGGCTCCTCAGAGGTGCTTTGGGGTTTAATTCTGTTCTCACAGTGACTCCTCTTACCTGGGAACCCCCTGGTTACCTACAGAGGGTCTGAGGCCTCAGGGACGTAAATATGGACAGGAGGGATTGGAACCTGAACATCACTGAATCTTCCCTTTGCCCACAGGAGAGCGTGGGGAGTGTGTGAAACTCTTCTGTGGGATGATAATGCTTCCATGCTTTGTGTGTGAAAATAAAACAATTGGAGAAATGTCGTTTTTCTGACACAAAGAACTTTCCTCCGTGTCACCACTAAAACTGTGAGGGGATGAACGCCTGGGAATCTGAAAGACTCATAGCTGGAGAGCACCAGTATAAGTGGATCTTTCTCCTTCTTTTTGCACTTGAAAGAAATGTGAAAGTTACAGGCTGAGTCAAGCTTTTACCCTTGATTTCAGTCAATTCCCTTATTGCTAAATATAGCTACACACAACTTCTTTGTTCCTTTTCCCCGGTGCCTTTCACATCCCAGCTGCTGCTGTCCCTACAAACTGAGGCAAAGGGGAGAGTAGGGCAGAAACAGCACAGAAAATGAGGGGTGAATTGTTGGGTTTTCCTCCCCTTTGCTCTGCTTTGCACAAGAGCTGCCCAGTGCCCTTTGAATATCGAACTCAGCCTCACTGTGCTGCTATTTATTTAATTTTCCTGTTGCATTAATCACAGCCGTTATTTTTCCCCCCCTTAATTAGCGCTGGAGAAAGTGCTGCAGAAAAGAAGACCAAGAAAAAAAGGTATGTGGGGACTGGAGGGGGCTGCTCCTGCACTGGAGGGGGGCTGCTCCTGC
>VZRR01013137.1:29710-47290 GCA_013398015.1 Oreocharis arfaki | reverse complement strand
TTCTCAGTGTCGCAGAAAGGCTCAGACATGAGCTGATTTTGGTGCCTTAAAAAGGCCCCAATTCCGGGCACTAAAGATACCCAAAAGAGAGGGTCCATTATCAAGGTGAAACAGGACCTGCTTAACTGGAAACCAGAAAAATTCAAACTGGAAAGCAAGAGCTTTTAGTAACCAAGGTGATAACCAACAGGAACAAGCTTTGCCCTTTTGAAGGTGATCAAAATAAGGAGAATGCTCCCCTTCAAATGTGCAGTTCTAGACTCAGTACAAAGGTAAAACGATGACTAAAAGTCCAGTTGCATGTTTGACATTATAAATGCAGAGGCTAGAGGGCCTTACAGACTCCTCAGTCTGTACAGACAGTACATGAGGGTCGTGGCTCTAAGACCTGAGCTCTGGACAACAACGTCACACAAATTCCCTGTGTGTGTCCCGGGCAGGGAAACCGAGCCAGGAACAGCAAACCCACACCCAGCTCCACCCACACCCTGCCAGGAGGCTGCGAGGGTGTCCCCTGACATTCCAAAAGCAGTGGCCAGGTTCCTCTCTCTCAGAATTACTTCCTTCTCCGACTCTTTTGCTGCTCCTGCCTTCCTCCTCCCAGGGAAATCAGTAAAAAAGGTCTTTGTCATGGTAACTCTGGAGCTCCTCAGGCAGCCTCCCAAGGAGAACTGCCTCTGAACAAGATGCCCACCAGATATTCCAAGGAAAGCCACAAGGGAAATAAATATTGAATTACTCTGCTGCTTTAGCTCGCGTCTCAGTAGCCAATGCCTGAAATTACATGCAATAAGCTCGCCTGCCTGAAGCTTGTAGGAACACATAAAAAAAAACCAGCTGCAGGTAAACTTCTTAATATTTGAAAAGGGATTGTTTTCTAAAAAATGGAAGTTTGGTCTGCTTGGAAACTGTAGGAACACATCAGAATGCCCAATTTCACAGAATGCCCTGCATATCATCTTCTGGGGCCACCAGGCAGAGACTGAATATTGTGATATTATCCAGCTCTGAAACAACGTAATAGGAATTTAATTTTAGAAGGCAGATATGGATTGTTCTGTGTATACAGAAAGCATGAAAGCATTATTTGGGAATGATAAAAAGCTGTCTTGCAAGATAGCACTCCTCCGTGCAACCCTGGGGAAGGGAGAATGCAGCTCAATCCTGAGATCAATGAAAATCGTAAGAACAATCCAATCAATGTGAATCTCTCTGGAAAGGACATCAGGACGTGCTGATGTTCATTTGCCTCAGGGAAAGGCTGGGCTGATTTGCCTGCTTCTCCATAAACCCCTGAAATTCCTGATGCTCTAATCCAAACTGAGCCTTCCGAGACAGAACTCCTGCTGCACACAGGACTGACACTATTGCCCAGGATTTTATGGGGTTTCTTTGCTCTTTCAACAAAATTCAGACTTGGCTCTAGCATACAAAAATGGGAAAGAACCTGGTAACTGTAAAACTAATTCAAGATAGTTTTAAAGCAATCTTAAGTTCTGTACTGTGGACATGGGTTTGGAGTGAATTATGAACCTTCAGATATTCGTAACTGATCTGAAAGTGACTTTGAATTTCAAGACAAAGAAGTTCTGCCATCAGAAGATAACACAGTGAAATTGAATATACACAGGGGAACAGAAATCCTGAATTCGTCAATTTCTGTTGTAACAGGAACAGTTCTTAACACCACATCAGCATCCCTAAAGTCCAGACAAGATTCTATCCACTGAGCTGGGAGCATTTTGGTTCTTAAATGTAAAACCAGATGCTTCTAAAAATCTAGCCTTCATCTACAGAGGGAAGAAATGCAACTGCTAAACAGATGTATTAATGCAATTTTGTTATCTTAAAAGAAGGAAAATAATCAACCAAGATAAGGACATTTCTGCATCACATATTCACTATGTATTACGTGCTTCCATGTTTCATTTTATTATGTGGAAACAGAAGATATTTTAATTAAAAAGAAGGCAGCTACACAAGCTAGAACTGGAAAGCTAAATGCCTTAAGCAGTTCTGTGGAGGACTTCACAATGTCTGACAATTTCAATCTATTAGCTATCCCTCTCTCCACAGAGATCACGATTAGCCAGCAAACTTGCCCTTTCAATTCACTCAAAGCTTCAATCTATTCCATCTGTGCTCTCTGAACCTTTCATTTCCAATAGGTTCGGGGTAATTCAGAGCAGCCAGGGAGGCTGACAAGCTCTACCTTTCTTTCACATCCTCAGGGCTCCATGCTGACATGTTCAAATGAATTTAGAAATAAATACAATATCACTGCTTTCACACAACAAAATCATTTATTTGAATTCCATTAAGGAAGCACACAGGTGTAATTAGGAATTGGGCCATGACTCAAACAGCCACTTGCCCTCATGCTGGTCTCACCATTCCGCTGTAATAGAATAAAACCCTCCTGTGAACTCGCAGAGTTTGACCTAAGAGCTGAATGCCTGAAGGATCCAGATGGACAACAGGGTAACTCTGGTGCAGATCAGAGAGCACTTGTAAGAGTCCCTGCATCTCACTACACACACACCAACAGCAGTGTGCCTGTGACAGATTTACTGTTCCCACACGGAATTTGTCTACTCCTGAGTGATTCTGGTGGTGGGAGAGCAGCAGGAAGCCCACACAGGATATGATGAGCCGTTAGGACTTAACCAGTTCAGTCACAGCACCAGTGACCACAGCTCCATGGCTGGGGCAAGGACACAAAACCTGAAGGAAACTCCAGTGTCTCCCATCTCCGTTGCCATCCTGCAGCCTCTGTCATCACCGCTGCAGAATGCAGATCCTCAGAATTAGTTTGGCTGGATTAAGAGTATAAAGATAATTTTCAAAATCTTTCAACTCACCCATCAAAATCCTCAGCATTCAGATGTCCACTTAGGGCTGGAATATTACAGCTGCATCCAAAAATATATAGTGTAGTGATCACCACATTATCAATGACAGAGGGAGGCTCTCCCCTTCAAAAATTTCAGCTATACCATGAAAAGGAATTACTGAGGAAGAAGGAACTGATAGCATTTCTTATATGAAATTATCTTTCATGGCTTTACCTTGTCCATTGCTAGAATTATTACCATACTCTTATTTTAAAAGTATGTCTGTTTTGTAGCTGGAATGGGATGTTGGTTTGGTGAGGCCTATCAGCTGAAAATGGCAATTATAAATATACCAAGGGATCACTCTGTCAAGCTTTTTTCCATTTTGCCTGGTTTCTATGCTTGAACAACAGCTAAGGTTGAACAACACCTGGTTTCTACACTCATGATGTTTTCTGCAAGGGAATGAGAATGAAGAGGCCTGGGAACAGGTTGCTGGATGTGCAGTTTGATGCTACAAAAAGAAAGCATTAATTGCAGCCTACAAAGGCACTCAGCCCTTTGTCATCTCGGATCTGGTGAGCGTGTGGCCTCGGGGTGAGTTTATTCACAGTCCCATCTCTGCTGGAAAGCTTTTCTTTTTGGTCCGTTAGCTTTCCATCAGATCAAGGAGCTCAACCACCTCAACAGGCAACTGCAGTATTACTGGAGCTGGTGCCTGCAAAGAAAAACCCCAACCTCTATAAATGAGGAAAAAATATTAGTTTTCAGCTGTCTCTGCGAGCTCTCTGCATGGCTCATTACTCAACTGCAGAAATGCCAATGCCACACAAGACAGAGAGGCTGCAGCAGCCCCAGCTGAGGCTGACTTTGCTGCTGAGCAGCTCTACCATCCACACTCATTTTCAGATTGGATTCAGCCCAGTAAAGAATTATTACAATTTTTTTCTCTTTACAGCTTACAGTCTAGATTTAAGTGACCAGAATTCAACTGACAAAATACAGGAAAGCACCACTGGTCAACTACTGCGCCTGCACTATCCCTGTAATGTGGGCTTCTTTAATTTCCAGGGAAGCTCTGTCAGAACCATTTTCTACAGCCAAATTACAAAAATTCTGAACATTGTTCTCGTGAAGTTAGACCTTGACTCCTGAAGGCTTATTGTTCCCAGCTGTGTTTGCACAGCACTTAGCACAGTTTTACTGCAGTGCTATGAGGTTTCATTATTTCTTTCTCTCGAGCTGTGTGCCCTCTCCAGGAGCACACAATGCAGCATTTCTCTGGTCCCAGCTACTCGTGCGGGGCAGAAGGCAAGTTCAATTGCAAGAGCTGGGCAATCTGCTCAGCTGGGAACGGAACAAAAACCTTCCCGCTATCACCCTCGGCCAGCCGGTCAAGGGAAGACACTGAGAGTATTTGGAAAGCGTGAGAGCTTCCACTGTGCAAAGGAGAGAATGTGCAGAGAGATTTTTACTACTGGAGAAAAAGAGGTGAGAATGATGAAGCTTGCATGCATGTGAGAATATTTCACTGCAAAAACAAAAGGAGTTATTTTCAACCACTGAATGCAAAGAAGTAACTGAGCATCAATTGTTCTGATTTTCCTTTCAGGTGGGTGAAATGAAGTACAAACCATTTCACATGGGATTATCAAGAAAATAAGCAAAACTCTATTTTGGCTGCTGCAACTTGAATTCAGCATAAGCAACATTAGGATTTATTTATTCCACAAAAATTCATGGTAGTTTAATATTTGCTTTAGTCTGAAACTGAAGTGTAAAGAAGGGATTGTGTCCTCTTAATTCAAATTGCTTTAATTAACGTGAAGGCAACTCTGCAGTTTGGTCGAATACAAGTTTCATAGGGTAAGACTAAATATATGTGTAACTGAAGACATCAGACCTCCTCTGGTGAGGGGCTGTGCACACCCTGTCTGCCTGGAGCAGCCCACAGAGCACAGATGCTCTGACTTTCTTTATCATGCAACTTTCTCAATCCCATCTTCAGTATCACTTCTTACTCTGCAGAGTAGTAGCACAGCACATCGTTCAATCTTTATTTCTTCTTCTTGTCTTCCAACTTTCATAAATTTCTTCTTGCTTGCCCTCAATCTTGATTTTCTGGGCTCCCAGCCTAGATTTTCAATTATTTTCTGATAACTCGCATAGGTCAGTACTGAAGTTCAATGTCATCTCTAAATCTAAGATTATATATTGTCTGTTTTCCTCCGTGATTCCTTGTGTTCATCCCATTGCTGAAAACAAGACTTGGAATTGGAAGGAAAACAGTAACAGCACTGACCTATAAATAAGGGGGCAAGAGGAAGTGCAGGAATTATGGACGGATTCACTTGCTGAGTGTCTGAGAGAAACATTTATTCAGAAATTGGAGAAGAAAATGATGAGGTACTGGAAGCAACATTTGCTAAGGCCCAGTCAGATTCAGACTAGAAGGAATACAATGATCAGCTCTTCCTAAGACACATGTCAAAGAAGGACAAAAGATAACTGGAACTGCCACAACAATTCCACAGGCTCCAGATGAGATTTTGATAGTGCCTGTTTGTAGGAAGAAGACAAAACAAGTGGGAGAATGTGTAACTTCCGTGACAAATTGCTCAGACTGGCAGCAAACATCTGCAACAAGTCAAAGACAGGCCTGAAAGGGGCTGAGGGAATGGTGCAGAGTCACCACAGATGTGAGGATTAGGAGAGCTGCTCTTCTCAGGTGGAAAACTCAAATGAGAATGTGCTTGTTATGAAACAAACTATGGACTTTAGCACTTCACAGTATGAGCTGAGACACTAGAAAAGGCCTCTTACACCAAAAAACATCCTGCAAGACTCTTTTAGCACTTTGGGGGGAATTTTTCTTCATCCATTGGTCTTCACTGTCTCCCAACAACTTTCCAGACAAGCTGTAGACCACAAATACCTAAGGGTTGGGAGAGTTAACTGAGAAGTTATCATCTGACCTACTGCAACAGCAAAATCCTCCACGGTCTGGGAATGCTCCCCTCTGCACCCAGACCTGAGCTCATCACTCCTCACCCAGGCTGCCAAAGCCCAGAGCTGTCAGCACTGCAGATATGCTGCCAAATGCATTGTTCTTTTCTGAAGCAGCTGAAAAGGGAACAGTTGAAGAGGATCTCTTCATGAACCTTTTTATTATTATTGATGCAATTTGATTATTTGACGAGGACCTATAGTGCACACGCAGACATTCTCAGCACCAAGACTATAAATACAGGAACAAAGGGCTGCTGTATTTAGTATTCTCCACTTACAAGCATTTCTCTTTTTTTAGGGTCTGATCCAAAGCAAACTCATAACTGTGATAGGAATAGATGAAAGGATGAAAGGAGCATATACTGCATAGAAATAAAATGAAAACAAACAAATACATGCTTCACCAGTGATTACTGCACCATTACTCTTATCTACTGCTGCTCAGATAAAGAGGCTAAATAAAAAGGCAAGAGAAGCCCCAGTTGGTGCTGATACATGTACTGTAACTGCTGCAGCTGAAACAGCAGGGAACATCTTCAGCAATATCCAAAGTTATGGCAGGACAAATGGGGAGAAAAGGTACCAGCAGCAGCAAACACCTGGGTAAGATCACAGATCTTAACCTCACTTAGCTTTACACAATGAGTAATTAACACCAACAAAGAGACAGAAACATTGAGATGCCACTCAAAACATCAGCCTGGTGGACAGCATTTGGGAAATGCCACCTTCATTGTCAAGGGAATTCACAGTGATATTTGCTTTATGTTTTTTCCTAACTTGGAATTGGATCCAGGTCACACTCCACGTAACTCAGAATAAAAGAACCTAAAGGCCAACAAACAGGACTGTGTCTGATTCTCTGTGTGTTCTTAGCAGGTTAGCTCAGGAGTTCAGAAGAATCCATTTGACTCTCCATTTTCATGTCCCATCAATAACATAAGGGACCAGCCAACATTTTCTTCCACCATCTCATTACCACACTGCCCACTATGTTCACAACTTACCAAACTGAAGGAGCTTAAAATAAACCCCAAAGGGGCAAAGAAGGAATGAAATATTTCTAAGATCTGTACCATCTGCCAAAAAAACCCTATTTTTTTCACAAGTGGTTTGTTGCTTTGCTGATACAGACATTGAAAATATTTAATGGTTTATTAACACAGATTACAACAGAAATAAATACAAAACCATCTTTACGACATCTTATAAAAGGCTTTTTATGTTCCCTTTATCATGCTGCTGTTTGAAAAGGCTTAGATAGCTTATTAATTGTACCATCAGGGGATGGCATCTACCCAGGCTCTTAGAATATTTTAATCACACAGATGCTTTCATGATATCTTCATTTTTTCCTTACCCTACTCTTTTCTATTCTTACAAGCCTCTGAGCAGTTCATGTTGTCCAGCAATGAGAATGTCACATTCCAATTTTTAACACAGATGCTAGAAGTTAATTATTTTCATGTGGTGAATGTACAGCAGATGCTGTATAGCTGCAAGTAGCACAGGTCCTGCTCTGAACACCTTGTACTCTGAGCACACAAGACAGTTTAAAAAAAGGGAAAGCAGGGAACTGGAGTGATTTTTCAAAGGTTACAGAAAGCCAATGGGTGCCCCCACTCCTAAATCACCATCATGAACCACTACATTTCCCTGCTCTCATAAAGAAGAGAACTCTAACAAGGTAAAAGGATTGCATTTTTGTAAAAGGATAATAATACCTGACTTAAAAAATGGGATGGAAAATAATGCTTTATAAGGTCATTTTAAAAAATAAACCAGTACTATCAGAAGACCATTCCAAGCTATCAGTCATTTTCCTACTTCAGAGCCTATCGAATAGAGGTATTTCTGCTCCACAAAATATCAAACAGTCTGTAGTCTTCAATTTTCCTGGAGACGCCAATGTTCGTGTGTGGCTTGTCTGAAGAGATTTTGTTTATTTTTTAAAATACAGAGCATGCTGTCAGGGCTGTAGTACAGCCTGGCTCAGTGGAAACCCATTAAAACCACTTTGCTGGGCAGATGGTGTCAAAGAGTCAGAAGTACAGAACAGAATCCCACTGTGCACAAGTGTTCAGTATGCAAGAAATCATCTCCTATCAGACAATGCTGCAGGGGACACAGTCAGCCACAAAGGAGAGAGCAGAGCACAGTGAAGTCAGGAGAGGCTCACAACCCAGAAATATGGAACATGATATGGAACAAGGGAACACGACCTGAGGAACCCCACGTGAGCAAGGGCAGACCTATGCAGAGCACCAGATGGGGCTTTAAAAACAACACATTGCTTTTATTCACTGAAGGTGTAACGACTCTTTGTCATTAAGAGGGACAGCACAACTCAAAGACTAAAATAAGATTTTGAAAAGTGTCCACTACATTTTGGACCCCCATCTTTCACACCCTGGTTCACAGGATCGCTGAGCAGTTGGCATTTCAGCAGAACTAAGAGTGGGTACAAAGAAGCTCATCAGAGACATCTGGAAATGGCCTTGCCACGACAGTCTTACAAGATGACAAAACTCGGTAAGTCACGTATGAGACGTGCACTGACGCAGCCGTACCTTGTAAGACTCCTTTTGCATAAGCTCCTTTTCCACTCTCTTCTGGAGAAGGTAGGGCACATGTTTTCAGTGTTCTCAGTGTTTTCAGTGTTCTCAGGGTTTTCAGGTGAGTGGCTAATTCTGTAGGTGAGCATAGCACCTAACAAAGCCCCTAACCCTGGGTTAAACAGATCTTAAACAGAACAAACACAGGGAAAATGAGTGTGAAAGTATTCGCTGTACCCTGAACCTCGTGTGGCAATAAACTTCCAGTGTGTGTGCACCTCTTGCCTCTGCTGGGCACAATCAGCTGCTCAGCTCTGCCCCAGGTCCTGTACTGCTGACCACATGAAGATATCCTTCCTCATCTGCAGAGCTGAGAACTTGTGAACCTGAGCAAACCAGATCCTATTTTTATTTCTGAGAACAAGGTAAGGATGACAGGAGTGTAACTGCAGGTACATGGTGTATTTACAGATTTATCACACTGGGAAGTTCTGCAGAGCTGCACAGTTCTTTCAGCAGCAGCTCAAAACACAATCCACAGAAACAGCATCAAGCCCTCCTTCAAAGCAGGAAAACCTTTCAATACACCCCACTGCTAGCAGCAAAGCAGCAAGTTAAATGTAGGAATATGACATACACAGACAGGAAAACTAACTACCCCATGTGTACAAGCTAATTAAAATTAAACAAGCAAGGCTGATCACATTAGGACAGAGATGCAGCACTGAAGGATAAATACAGATATTTCAAATATAAGCAGATGCAAATCACCGTTATTTTCTTGAAGACAAGTAGAATGAGTCACCATGGCTCACCAGAAAATGGAGGATACAATAAAGTGCTAATCCAGAATCTTTGGTAAGCGACTGGGTTGAAGACTAAGTGGGATTGTTTCCTTTCCTATATTGTGGGTTGGATCAATATTCAGAGACACCACTGACTAGTTACCTCTGCCAGCTTTGGGGTCCTCCTCTTGCACAATGAATTTATATAATGTATCCTGAAGACATAAAACTACACTTTAAAAAATAGAAATAAAAAGCAAGTGATGTTGACACAAAATTCAAGGTTCTGAGACCATTCAGCATTAGATGAGACTAAACTCTGTGACTCGGAGGATTTCTTTTAGCATGCAGGACATGCAAGACTCATCTATGTGATTATCTGGACATCTGCCTTGCTCCTCAGCAAGAGATCTGCAGACTGTCTGCTCAACAGCCTGCCTCCCTTGAAAACAAGCAGATCAAAAGACAAGATGTGGAGCATCCTGGTTCAGCTGGAGAGGAACTTCTGTTGCTCCTTCATCTATCTCAAAGCTGTATCCCCCAAGGGTAAAGAGGGTGTTGACATCTTTGCACACCTCTGCTCGGGGTGCTTGTTATTATTCCCCCTGCTGCTTTTTCATACATACCTGGATAACTCTTTTCTTTTGTGCTTTTTATAGGAGCTACATTATTCAATATCCTTCCCCCTTCTCACAGTGCAGAATCTACATGGTCATTTTCAGATCTGAGTCTGTTCTGCTTACGAACCATTACCACAGCAAATTTTTAAAACACCTTAGCCGAAAGATCTTACCAGCCCTGTGAGAAAGTTTTATTTGCAAATAAAGCCCCAAATAACTAAACAAACCAAACCAATTCAAAGTAACTTTAAAAACAGAGCCAGAAGGGCCTGTGAGAAGGTGAAGTGACTACAGGAGGAGGAAAAAAGCCTTCTGTTTTGTAAATCTGGGGAAATGTAGCAACACTGATTGAATCCACTACCAACCTTTTATACACTGTTTGTACAAGAGACAAAAGTGCATTTTGCTGAGCCACTTCCAGGGAGACAATTGTCTGCAACACAGAAAACTCCCTCAAGAAACCTTTCTGTAAACGTTGATTAAAACACCCCAGCGGTGAGGGTGTGAGAACAAACAAACATCCTCTGTGCGTGGAGCAGAGGCAGTTCATTGACCCCGGAGTGCAGATGCCATCCAGTGACTGGCAGGCTGCTCCTGCACTGCTTCACCGAGCCACTGCTCGGTGCTGATTCAAGCCAACCTCTGCTGCAGTGGATTACAAACACTCACACCAGCAGTGCCTGTGCCTGAAGCACCGAGGCAACCCCAAACAGCTCACAGCAACGCTTCCAAACACCACAGTTAATCTCACTACAGTGGTTTCTCTCAGCCCTTTCAAGGAAAGGAGCCATCTAACCTTTTGAAAGAAATCCAGCCCAGCTCACACAGAGCCCTGGTTTTGGTATTGTCACAAAGGCCTTTGTTTACAACCAAACACAAACTGGGATGCAGTCTGAAAGCAGCCTTGTTACTTCCATTTCCTCCCCTCGGTTTTTTCTAGCTTGCACGCAGAAGGTTTCTGGCACTGGTTTCACAACACTGCTCAGATGTTCTATGAATCACCACTGGTGTGTGGGCTACAGGCTGAAAAATACCACTCCAGAAAACTCTGTCTACTCTGAATTAAAGCCTACTAAAGGCAATGAAATCCCCTCTACTGGCTGCAATGGGCTCGGATCACACCCACTGTGGATCGATAGATGGATGTAACTCCTGCCACAGAGCTGTGAGTTACACCATCCTCTGGGTCACGTTTAAGTCACAACTAAAGCAGAAAGTGGAAGTTTGCATAGATACCACGCAGGCTGTATTTTGGAAGATGAAGAGTTTCAATCCCTTGGCTCTGTGGGGCCATCAGACCAACACCTTACACTGGAATTAGTCTATTTGATAAAAGAAGAAATCAGAGACATGTGGAAGCCAATCCTCATTCTACAGTTCAATGTGCCCACATTTCACCCCCAGGGTGAAGAAGCCTAACATCCTCAAATACGTACTTTAAAACTGCCCAGGATAATTAGTGTTATCTACATGTCTCGGAACTACTTAAAATCCACTTCATTTGGAGCTGCCATTAATAATGCAGCAGGCAGTATTACAAAGACTGGGGAACACCAAGTAATTTAATGTACCACTTTATAAACCAAACTTGTGATGAACCTCAGCTGCCTCTTCAGCTTCCCGGCAATCAGTCTGTCTGGAGTCAAGTTTATGGATCCTAGGACCCGTGACAGACTGCCACTAGACTTGGCATCCACAACCACCTCAGGAACTTGATTCAATGTGAATGCAGCATGAAAAATCAGATTATCTTTTGATTCTCTCCTTTATTAAATAAAACTGATCTTCATTGAATAAAGCTGCTTTTATTAATATCTAAAACATTGGTTGGTGTCACAGAGCCTGCCAGTCCTAAGGAACTAATAAAAGAAAAGACAGAAGTAAGAAATGAGAACATTACAGGGAAATATTAGAAACCAAACCACATTAAGGCAGTATTGCAGCTGACAAATAAAACGTGGGTCTAGCTGAATTTTTTGTTTAGTCTGAATTTATTTTTTTTTACTGAAAGAAAAGGAATCAGAATGGGGCTTTTCCCACAAGTACTCTGTGACAAGAAACACAGCAAGAGGGAAAAGTGGAAGTTATTTTCCCCTTCCCTCATACAATGCCTCAAACAACTGCAAGCTGAATGCAGCTGGGACAAAGCACAAAACCTTTGGTTTTAAGGGAACTGCTTGAACCTTAAGTTGGAAAGATTTAATTTATTTTTGAGGTTTTATAGAAAACTTTTGGGGTTTTTGCCTGTAGGCAGAGCTTACAGGAAATACTCCTACTGCCCACATCTGTACTCTATGCTCACCTGAAAGCAGCAAGTAGCACATTTTCCATATAGATCAACTGCACAGCTGGGGCAACAGCTGCCTGTGATGGGTCTGGCCACAAGTGACACCAACACTGCTACTTTGAGAAAAAGAATGTGTCCCTCATCATCACAATCAAAATCTGCCAACATGATCTGTAATTCAACCTTGAACTCCTGTCTAGCCACCACCAGGAAGGAGGGGGAAAAAGAATACATCTCTTAAATCAAATAAAACAATCTTTAATTTTAAACCCATATACAGAATTATATCCCATTACTGATATACTATCACTGTCCTAGACAAAGGAACTCCAAAGTCAGTAGTGCTGAAACACAGTTGTTGCACTCCTCAGCTTTTCATTCTCCATGTTTCCAAGTCCACTTCAATGTCAGTGGAAACCTGCACAGAAAGATCTCTGGGAATGATCCACGGCTTTCTGGCAGCTGGGACACACCCAGCAAGCTCAGCTGAGGGGTTCTTTGCACACCACCACCCCCACAAAGCCAGTGAATGCACAAGTGACTTCCCACAGAACTGCAACTCACAAGGATACAATGCACTAAAATCCTAAGTGAATAAGTGACAAAAGGACATATTCTGATACCAGCAGAAGTGCACAGAAAAGGGCAAAGACAGAGCTTGTCCACAATGAGACAAAAAAATCTACGGTATAAGACCCAATGGAAATCAAGAGGGTTCAAAGAACACTACAACATGGATAATTCCAAAGGAAACAGGAGCAAGAGCAGTTTCAAGCCAAATATTCCTCTCCTATAGTGTAACCAAAACGAGACATTTGGGGCTTTGGTTTCCCTGTTTCCCCACGCTCACTTTGCTGTAATAGATGTGCATCACTGCACATGTGCTCTGCACATCTCTAGCTATGGGGAACACCCTGAGGGGATACAAGGAAATCCTGCCTAATACGCTTGCCAAGCCTCCATTTCAATAAAATTGAGAGAAAAAGAAAATCAAACCAGCAACTCTATGGCGTGAGATGTCATTAGAGAGCAACTTGCAGGAAGATTTCTGCTCAGGATGACAGAGACGAACACAAAATGACCAGCAGAACACAAGCAGAAAAAGTCACTAAAATATTTGCTTGTTTTTTTTACTGTCAACCTAAACTTGAAATTTGAAATCGATGAAATCCGGTTTTATCTGATGACATTCATAATGAAAGAGGCTCCTCAATTGTTAGTCTCACAGTATACATCTCAGAAGTATTTAGCATCTTAAGGGAGATGCTGGTTTCATTCTGGACTTAAGCCAGGCATGGAACCTGGAGCTCAAATAAAGTATTGAAGTTTTTATTCTACTCCAGTGGAGCTGATGACTTTCCATTTAAACAAGGGAACAAAACATCCACATTATTGTGCCTGTTGTATCCAGTCTGTCTTCATTAATGTCAGCTGGACCTGGTTATTTTTTGACTGAAGATTTCCCAAGAACTTCTTTTCACCTTTGATAACAAACAGCAAAATGTTGAACTGACCGAGGGTAAGCATTAGCCAGGACTGACTTAAGAAAACTCTGCTGAAGACAAAGCTGTGAAATACAAGTGCCCCAGAACTCCAGTTACAGAGCCTTATCCCCTCTGCCCTTACACACAGATATATTATTAGACTGACAGTGCATTAACACACGTGGATTATATCACCACTGCCGAGTTGGCCTGGTAGGAACTTTAGCTCATTACTGAAAACAACATTTCTTTTCTCAGGCTGGAGCTCTGCATTTTACAAGATAAAAGCAAAGCAAAATCACAATAATATTCTCAAGTCTTCAACATTATTACCTGAAAGATTTGGAACTGTGCAGTACAAGGTGTGTTGCCATGGTTCTGAGTAATCAGCAGCAGCCCTATACACAATAGACAGCTGATTGCTGTTGCATGTTAAAAGCTTTTGTATCTCTTTAGGAAAACTTTGTCATCGTGTTATAAATGAAAGAGTTTTTCTATTAGCAACAGAAAAGCATCAAAGAAACATGCCCTGCAGTAGTAATCATGCCTGATTTATTTTTTGTCTGTTCATCTTACTACGTGGAGGGGGGTGGGAATCAACCTTTTACACTGCGAAGTTCATACTATAAATCTCTGGAACACTCTGGTCTTTTCAGTGTATTGAGGCATAGCAGTGCAGATGGAGTCTGTTACCAAAGGAAGAATAAACCATTGCATTGAAGATAGATATCTGTATTACTGAACAGCAGAGTCCTGGCAGTCACACAGCAGCAGTGTCTCTGATGTCTGAAGTGCAGGATCAGTAGCACAGCTAATACCAGTAACTCTGGTGGGCTCTCGTGTGTCTGGTTTCATGGAATCACAGGATTCTTTAGGCTGGAAAGACCCCCAAGACCATCGAGTGCCACTGCTAACCCAGCACTGCCACATTCACCCCTTACCACATCCCCACCACCACACCTACACCTCTCTGTAAAGCCCTCCAGGGATGGGGACTCCACCACTTCCTGGGCAGCTGTGCCAGGGCTTGAGAACCCTTTTGCTGAAGTCATTTTTCCTAATACGTCTTTCAAAAGAGATGTAAGTAACATTTAAGAATAAATCACATATGAACGCTGTAACTGCTGAGTTGGCAATAAAAGAAACGCTGTATTCTGTAAAACTGAAATGCCACTTATTCCAATCCTGGACTAAGCTGCAGTCTCAGTCCAACACTATGTTAATGCAGTGTTAAGGCAGCAAAGTGAAGCACAGCAAAAGCCAGGGAATGAAGAAGTTAATTCTCTTACTACACTGTTAGCCTATCCAAAGTACTGAAGATATTGCTAATAATAAAATACATCACTGACAACCTAGCTGGGCAATCACAAGCTACTGGTGTGCAATGTGAATGAAGCAATCTCTTGAAAAGACTCTGACTTCTAATCCCTGCTGCTAATGCATTTCCAATTGCAACTTTAGAACAGGACTTATGTACGCACTGCATTTAGGGAACATCTGAGAAGACTTATAATAATCTTGTTCCTTTCTTTCTTTACCTGTTCTAAGGAAAAAAGGAGGAGAAGGGAATTTGATACAGGGAACCACCACAGAAATACACAGCTCTGTATTTTGCCTTCTGTCAGTAAGTTCAGTTCTGGATACAAACTAATTAATAAAAATAACTCACTTAATAAAAAAGAAGAGTGCTGATCTCTGGAAGTGTAAAAGGGTGTTAAGAATAACTAATACCTTTTCTTAATAGGGATATTTATAAGCAGGACGCTTTAGCAGTATGTTTGCAAAGCCACAGATTAAATGCATATGCTCTTATTCCCCTCTGAAGACTAAACCACGTGAGAACTTTGTTTTCCTGCCAAAATATAACTGCTGATGCACAGTATTTGCTCGGTAGAAATGTATATTTCTAATTTATATTTCACAGGAATGCTCAGAATCATCTAAATCAAGCATTGCAAAAATGCCGTCACCTTTTGGCTGAGGCCATCGATGAAAACTTCTGAGTTCCGAGGAAGCTTTAAATGCACACAAGGATACGTGCACTGTCTGTGTGCTGGCTTTCTGATTCGAGCTGTAAACAAGCTCGAGGGCTCCAAGAAGGAATCACTGAGTTGTCTGAAGTGATGCCATCAGGACATTCACACTCCATTCAGCACGCAGGGTATCAGACACCTGGTACAGCATCTCATCAAAGCTTTTCAATGTTTCACTAAGTACCCGTTTCTCTGGTCCAGTAAAACACTGCCGGTCAGGCCGAGATACAGGATTTTCAATCCGAAAAACTGCTCAGAAGACAACGGTGGGGCAGCCAACTCCAACAGCTTGTACCTCGGGGGATTTCAAATTTCCACATCACAAACCCTTCGTAATCCAAAGCTGAGCTACCAGCTAAGCTAAGCAGCAGCATCTATTACGTGATCAAAAGTACAGTAAGGAGGTAACAAATGCTTCAGTAACTGGCAGGCTGTTCGTCGTAGTCGACCAAGGAAAGATCCTTCCACTCAGGATCTCCCATCACATCATCTGTGTTTCTGACTAGCACATGACTCCCCCCAAGTCTTTCTGTCTTCAACTGTGGGTACCAACACTCAAGGCATTACAGAGAGAGGAGACAAAGGCTGGATATGCAAAATAAGAAACAAGATGCAGTGAAATAGAAGAGATTGAGACTTACCTTTGGAAAAAACTGCTGCCAGGCTCAAGAGGAGAGGTGACAACAGATGCCCCATATTGCTAATCCCAGAAGCACACATCCTAGGGTTTGTGGAGCACTTAGGGCTCGGTTTCACACACTTTGTAGTCAAAATAAAAATTGGTCAGCTGGAGAGGCTACATTTTCAGAAAAGGTCATCTGGAAAGCGGAAAAAGCAATTCCTTCGGAGAGAAGACTTACTTCTTTAGCTTTAACCCTCCCCCTTCCTCCCTCCTTTCTTCAAAACAGATGATGTTGTGAAAGAAAACCGCTCTCCTCGCAACAAACAGAAAGGAATCAGTTTTGATTCAGATGTCGGTACGGAGCCGCAGCCGCCCGAGGCAGGGGAGCAGCCCCGTGCCCGGCACCCCCGTGTCCGTGCCGGGCGCTGNAGAGGAGACAAAGGCTGGATATGCAAAATAAGAAACAAGATGCAGTGAAATAGAAGAGATTGAGACTTACCTTTGGAAAAAACTGCTGCCAGGCTCAAGAGGAGAGGTGACAACAGATGCCCCATATTGCTAATCCCAGAAGCACACATCCTAGGGTTTGTGGAGCACTTAGGGCTCGGTTTCACACACTTTGTAGTCAAAATAAAAACTGGTCAGCTGGAGAGGCTACATTTTCAGAAAAGGTCATCTGGAAAGCGGAAAAAGCAATTCCTTCGGAGAGAAGACTTACTTCTTTAGCTTTAACCCTCCCCCTTCCTCCCTCCTTTCTTCAAAACAGATGATGTTGTGAAAGAAAACCGCTCTCCTCGCAACAAACAGAAAGGAATCAGTTTTGATTCAGATGTCGGTACGGAGCCGCAGCCGCCCGAGGCAGGGGAGCAGCCCCGTGCCCGGCACCCCCGTGTCCGTGCCGGGCGCTGGGCAGGGCCGGGGGGCTCGGGGGCAGCGTCGCCGCCGGGATGCGCTTCACACGGGCAGCGCCCGCATCCCGGCGGAACAGCACGGCGGCTCCCCGGGCGTCACCAAAGTTTTCCTTTAGGTGATGCTGATCAGCCCCGAAATCATCCACGCAGGCAGGGGCTGGTGTTGCGCGNTCCCCCGGGCGCGGCGGGAGGCGGCAGCCGCGCCGCTCCCCGGGCTGGAGCCCGGCTCATCCTCCGCGGACAGGGCACAGGGCAGGGCACAGCGCAGGGCAGAGCGCAGGGCAGAGGNCTTTTTTTTTTTTTTAAGTTCTCGATTTTCTCATTGACTTGTTTGACTTTCTGCACGAGAGGGAGATCACGGGGAGGATGTCAGGGCCAGCGAGGCGCTCAGGGCTGCCGGGGCCGGCGGCGGCGGCCGGCGCGCTCCTCCCGCCCCCGCG
>VZRR01013137.1:7192-29627 GCA_013398015.1 Oreocharis arfaki | reverse complement strand
TGCCCATGCCCATGCCCATGCCCATGCCCAGCCCTTGCCCGGCCCCCGCTGCCCAGCCCCTGCCCGGTCCCTGCCCGGTCCCCCGGGCGCGGCGGGAGGCGGCAGCCGCGCCGCTCCCCGGGCTGGAGCCCGGCTCATCCTCCGCGGACAGGGCACAGGGCAGGGCACAGCGCAGGGCAGAGCGCAGGGCAGAGGCGGCTGCGGGCGTGCGGGCAGGCAGAGCATCCCTGCGGCCGCAGCCGGCCGCTCCCGCAGCATCCCAGAGCCGCTCGCACGGACGGACCCGCACCAGGCTCGCTGCTGCCGGCACCCAAACACCGCATCCCTGCGGCTGCCGGGGGAGACGCGCTGGCCTGAGCGTGCTGCTGCACGCGGCCAGCCTTTGGCTCCTTCCCTCATCCCAGTTTGTCGTGTTTTCAGCTCTCCCCAAGACACTGCAACAGTAGCAAGCCAAATCAAGTGCGCAGCCTGAACAGGGAAATAATGTGAAGGATGTGTAATGGAATACTTTATACGTATTGCAAAAACGGCAGCAACAATACCTACATTTGGTCTAAAATTGTCTTCAAAAGTGCTGGGGGAAAATAACCGCCCTCAGGTTTTCCATTACAGAAGGTATCAGTACTAACCCAAACATTTGGTCAAGCTTAAGACTGATATTTATATTATCCTTGGCAGATAGAATTGCAGCAAAATGCAATTTACCACAGCCCAAACAAAAACAAAACGAAACAAAAGTAGCTACAAGAATCTATAGTCATTTTCTTCCTTCCTGGAGTACATGTTTGGGAGCAATAAAAACATTCGTCTGTATATTGACATCCACAACACTGAAGCTGTAAATAGTCTATCAAAATAAACTTTGAACACTTTCTGTTTGCCAACACTGACACGTACATGATTACCCATGCAGTGAGAAAAGGCTGCATTTTGTGTGGTGGTGTGAATTCATTTTAGAAGTTCATGTCAGCTTTGGAAGGATTCCCAGCTCCTGAGATGTTCCCCAGAGCTGAAATGAAGCACACCTCTAGAACTGCATGGTACTGCAAACATAAATGCACCAGCTCGGAACATCCCCTACCTGACAGAAGGTAAATAACTGTTATTGACAGCTGTTGTGGCCAAAACCTTGCAGTGTTGCACAGCACAGGAGCATTATTATTAAATAACACTCTGTCCCACACAAGACAGTCGTGCTCTGGAGGAGGAAGTCAGTGTTCAGCTTCATTCAGCGGCAGGGTGGAATGTGCCAGGATAACATTGCAGTTAATCTGTGTTCTGGTGAAGAAGCTTCAAAAAGAAGTCTATGCAAAGTATGAAAAGTGCGAAGGAAGAACTTTCTCTCTGGATACAGGTGTGGGCGGCTTTGTTACCAAAGTAATTTAAGAAAAAAATATATTGGAATAGTAAGAAAACCAAACTAAGATTCTCTTCTTCTTTTACTTCTAGTGTTTCTGTCTGTATGGTTTTACATTCAGTTATTTTGTGCACCATTTGGAGATGTTTTGTGCACAGGCTTTTAAGGCCTTTCGGTCATTCAGCGTAACTAGAATGAAAGAAGGGCAGAAGTTGCCACAGAAATGCAGAGTGAGAGAGAGTTTTAATGCCAGTCATATTATGTTTGCAAAATTAGGTTCTTTCCCTTCTCTTCACCTTTTGCAACATTGTTGTTGAAACAATAGACTTGGAAGCACTTATTTCATTTTTCAGCCCAAATATGGAAACTGTGGAACCTAGGATCCTTCATCTAGGATGCTGCTACTCATTGAACAGATTAATTTTTTAATTTGGTCTTGTGAGATAAAAAAAAAAAAATTGATCTAGGCTGTTACTTTTTTCTTGATTTTTTAAAAGTAATTCTGAAAGGTCACTAACTAATTATTAAATTTTATGCATCAATATCGTTCTCCACCAAAGCACTCTCCAGACCTTTTAGTAGGTGGAAATGGACACTTAATATTTTGTCAACATCATCCTCCTCATCTTCCGCTATCCTGTTATTCCCACAAACCAGGTTTGGGTCTTGAGTCTTTCTCAAAGCCAAGTGACTTTTGAATTAACTTTTGTCTTCAGTCCCTTCAGAGATGAGCATATGCACCCATTTCTTGCCCTGCCCAGAATTCCTTTTGGGTTGGTGGGCATTTTACTGAAGTACCAGCTGAAGGTTAGGCCTATTGCCAGATTTCCCCCTGCAGACTGGGTGTCCCCGTGGCAGCCTGTGCCCACGAGTGCAGGTGACAGCACATCAGCCGTGCAAACTCTGTCCTGGCCAACGCTTTTGTGCTGGAATCCTTTCCTGTGCACTGCTCATGGAAATCACAGCAATTCATACGAGTCAGTAATGAGAAAACATCTTCCTGTTCCATTAGCAATGTGTTATTTTGGCAAGTATGCCTCATCTTTTCTGGGTAATTAACACAACTAATTGTGAAGGAAGAGCTGGCATTAGGAATACACGAGAGAGAGTGGAGACCTGAATCCCCACAACCTAATGGAAAACGTAGAAAACTGATTAATCCACACCAAACAAGGTAATGAAAAGATCCCTCCTCGCACTGAGACTTCTTGGTTCGTCTGCAGTGGGATACATCAACTGGTTTATTTAATACACCTTATGTCATTAAAATTGCTAATGGTTCTGATCGGTTTATCAAGTCCCATTTTTGTTTGAGGTTGGGTTTTTTTAAGCAGTAATGTTCTCTCTTTGACAGGCTCAAAACACAAGTCTGGGGGAAGCCCCACTGTCATGGCAAAGAACTGCAGACTAGAGGAAAACCAGAGCCAGGTACACGAGCAAAAATGTTCCTCTGCCCAATATTTCACATTTAGATACATATAGATAGATAGAGATATAGATAGAGATATCTCAATAAATAAATTTATCGATATAGATAAAAAGACATGGAAATACAGAATATGTCGAGTGATCTGAAAGCAAACAATTCATTCCAAAAGCCAGTTGCATTTAACAGTTGTCTCTCAGTGCCCACAGACCTGCAAGAGCCAGGAGTTTTATTGAGTCTTTTAACCTGCACAGTTACACATTTTTCTCCAAAAATATTTTTCACTTTCAATTAAACTCTGAGGGAAAAATACTCATGCTGCTGAAGTCAGTGCATGCCTTGCCATTGATTTTTACAGAGACAGATTTTTACTCCTATTTTTTGTCTCCTTCGCTTGGGATTGCACAGAGGGCATTGAAATGGATTATCTGGGTTTGTAACTGCACAACATTCAAAGAGAGGAGCAATTAGAGTCATAGATTCAGAAGATGAAAAGGTGTCAGCACGATCAGCTTGACCTCCCAGCAGTTTTATACAATTTAATGTGTTGTCTTCAAAACATTTAGCAGTGATGAAGCAGCAGGTATACTGCGACTGCCATTTAGAATGCACAACCTAAGTTGTTCCGTTATTATTTCATGTTTCTGTCACTTATTTCCTCATCGCTGTGTCTGTCTCTGGTCTTTCCTCTGTGCCTGTGTAGTGCTGAGTCTGGGGAAGGGACTTCCTTCGGGTCCTTGTGTACCCTACATTCTTGGCCAGCTGCGCCACAGTCACAGCTGAGTCTCTTCGTGACGCTCCCACAAAAATACTCTGAAAATCACAACAGCATAATGGGAGATGCCACAAAGACCACACTGAGTCACACACTTCAGTTTCCTCCTCGTTTCTGCATCTTACGCTTTTTTGACATTAACAGCACTTAGCTTTTGTTTCAGTGACAGCAGGATGAAGCATTAAATCTTTGTTAATTTGTTTAAAGCTAATTCTCATCTGTGCACTCAAACCACATAGGAAAATAAAAAATGAAATCACTTTTAATGGTTCTGTTTTATGAGAAAAGCAGATTCAGTGAAAAATCTTGGCCAGGCTGAAACCAAGACCTATTTGGCAGCTTGTGTTTCTGCTGTCCGTGGCAGTGCCCCTTGAGCGCTGTGTCCTTAGTGATCAAACACTGACCTCAGTGGGGAGCAGCGTTCCTGCAGCACTGCTTTATGGTGCTGGCCTTGCTGTCAGTTCCCAACAGCTGAAACAGGAGATGACGGCAGTCAGAATTCCCACTCTCCTTTACTCGTTTCCAATGAAAACTCAGAAATATCTCAGTTCCAAATGAGTTCCAAAAATGGCAAAGGACCTTATCACAGCACAGCTAGGCTCTTATCAGCCAAATCAGCAGCACTCCAATAGCCAAAGGTGTATCTAAGGGGGCTTTTTTATTTGAGTTAATGAACTAATATATTAACCTGCTCCATCTGACAGTAGGATTTTAAAAGCTGCTTTGGCTGCAAGTTACTGTACTCATATCACAAAAAAGTGCAATGGTTTATAAGGACCAAATCACACAAGATGCAGAGGCCAGCTCAAATAAAAGCTCAGTAAGCAAACAAACCAATATGTGTGCACCTCAGGGGAAAATCACTATAAGAAGAAATATTTATAAGTCGTGAGAAAGTGAACAGGTACAAAAGTACCAATACCTGCCAAGCTACCACAGGCAGAGTGATGCAAGTGGCTGGAATAGCAGTGTTCACAGGCTGCGTGTCCAACTGGAAACCTGATAGCATTCCCAGTGGAGCAGTTGGAAACTGACTGGTTTGTAGGAGCAGATAACGTGAAATAGCAGAACAGAGGATGTTCCCGTGCCTGCTCTGAGATGTAACTAAAGACCTGTTGATGTGATGCAAGCGAGGAAGGCAAAGCCCATTTAAAATCACTTTGGAGATATGAAAACATTTGCTTGCATGTACTGCCAGCTTCCTTTTCTGGAAAACCATGACAGAGATTCCTTAATTCATCATATTCTTCATTTTGAATATGAAAAAATACTGAAGATACAGCAATTCTATTAACAGGATTAAAAATGCAACTTTTATGCTCAATCAACTGACATTTTTAGTAAAAGGCTCATTAAACACACTAATTATAATTTGTAACAATACTGTGGGGAGAGGTCTGATCTTCAGTGATTAGAATTTTTTTCTGAGAACCAAGTTGATGTTCTGTGCTCAACATCTCTTGGAAACAAAGAGCCCAATGCTGCAAAAACCTCGCAGGGAGAGCATTTTAGTGCCCCACGCTGATTACTGTGACCTGGATCCAAAGGGATGGAGTTTCCAAGCCCCCGTGGAACACGAGTAGAGCAGTTTATAGCCTGACTGTAGGTTAGTCTGAAATACACAAAGAAAGAACTCGGGAGGAGTGAGAAACCCAGGAATCCAAGGAATACGAGCTCTGAATAGTTAGTGATCCTTCATGAACGTCTCTCTGTAAACACATATGGTGCTACTCGTGTGTATACGTTAGACCTGAAAGCAGTCGCCGGTTTGGCAGCACCAATATTCCTGAAATTCACAGGAAAATGGGCTCGTTGCTGCGACAAACCCAGCCGTGTTTGGCACCAGACGCCTGCTACTGATGGAGTGCCAGTGACCCCTAGTGCTGTAGTTACTCACTGACGCTCCAGACATCGTCTGAGACTCCTGGCGGGAAAGCACAACATTTTTTCTCCTCAAAATGAAACGAGAGTTGGCATCTGAACTAAATATGTATTATAAATATACCAATTATACCGAAATAAATGACAGCCAGAAGAAGATGAGGAAACGGTAAACCAAGGGCATTGGAAAAAAAAAGCAAAACTTGTAGTTTTTAAAGTTTTCCATTTCTAGATATCAATGAACAGTTAGCAGAGTCCCTTAATGCACACTGACTGATTGTCTTGCTTAATATGGTTGCAGAAAGAACAGGAATACTTAAATTAGCTAATAGTACAGAAAATATTTGTCTGTTTCCCTTCTTGGATCTCTCTTGGCTACTGAATAATAGTTGTTGCCCAAAATATTGGCCATGTTTTTCTGAAATATTTTGTCTGCATACCGAATTCTGTGTATTTTAGATCATGCTGTGCCTTAAGGGTTGGTCTATAAAGTGTAAGTCTAATCGATTTTTAATGGGGGATAAATGATTGTTACATCTGATGAAGTCTGTTATTTGCTTATAGATAATACCCCACAGTAATGTGATTATTACATTTTTTGCTATTATATCGATGTTGTAATGCTCTTAGAGGTTAATAATTTATTGACTCCTTATAAACTATTTATGAATGGAAGATCCAGTGTAGCAGAAGGAGTAGTTATATAGACCCAAATTCAAACCTTCTGTAAAAGACAGTGAACTTTTTAACTCCAAATCCAGATTTGCTGACTCCACTGCGGAGTGGTAAGAGACAGAAGCATCAGACACGTCAAGAGGAAAGATCTTTGCAATACAGAAACTTGTAAAATTTAAAAGTAATTTCCACAAAGACATTTTAAATTAAGCAGTTCTTCTTTTTTCCCTTCTCCTGGGGTTTTTTTGGTTGTCTGGGGGGTGTTTAAGATGTCTAGTACGGCCCATACACCTCTTCCTGCTCTGGCCTCACTTACATTGGAAATACCAGAGGTAATCAGGGCAGGCGAGTTCCTCAAAAAGTCTTAAACAAGTTACAGTGACACTTGTGTGTAAGTTTAACATCTTTACAGCAGAGCTGTGCATACCCTCTCCCAAGTGTCAGTCAGCATTGAGGGTCTAAAAGTCACTGAAAGAAATTAAAGTGTCTGCAAACTGATTGCTGTGCCACAGCTCCTGAGGTGCATTCAGTTCCACTCGTCCTCCAGGGATCTCAGCCACTATTTTTTACACGGAAAATGCTTGATCAGCCATGGGCAATAAACAGGAGGCAGAAGAATTCATGACAGGGATAATGCATATATTTACTTTTCAAGATTTCCTCAAAGCAGGCAGAAATTGCGTGCAGTTCAACTCCAGTCTCACTGAAATTTTTGCCTGTTTTTCCAAAGCCCTCATTCTTATCACAGATGGGAGAGCATATGGTAGGAAGCCCTTACACTATATTGCAAACAGCTTCCACATTATAGTAGATTTCATATTGAAACTGCAGAGTCAGTGAACGGGAGGAGGCAACGGAAGATATCCAGAATATTTTAACCTTCTCGCTATAAACATTGGCTGTCCTTGCAGTTGGAGCTGCTGGAGAAGAAATTGGGGAGGGGAAAATTGCACTAGCTCCGTGAATGTGTGACAAAAAAACCCCAAACCAACAACTCTGAAAACAAGATCCTGTGAAAAAGAAACAAATTTGCATGCAGAATTGGAAAGCTGAGGGATTAGAACCTGCAATGAACCTACTCTAGAAAAACTGAAAGAAAAAATAAAGGGAGAGAATAAGATGGTTTGGGAGATTAGGAAGCAGATGGATATTTTTTTTTTTAATGGATTAATTCTAAACCAGGTTTACCAGGAACTACCCATGATGCTTAAAATTCCACCCGAGGAAAGCTGCTGGCCTTTGGCCCCACAGCACTGATGTTGTAATTAGCTGTCCCCAAGCCTTTTAAGAGGTACAAGTTTGTTGGCTGTTATGTTTGTTTTGTGAATAAAAGCTACACAGCAAACCCAAGAGCCCACTAAAACTCATGTGGAGGAAATGAAATTTGGATTTCTCTCTCAGTTTCTCCTGGGAAGACGGAATGTAAGTGTTTAAATCCATAGCCCTGAGCTGAGAGTGCGCTCCAGTGTGACACAGGAGCAGGTCCTGCCACGGGGGCTGCCGGGAGCCTGGGCAGAGGGAAGAGTCACACTCACGGCTCTGCAGCCACCAGAACACACGTCAATGCCACGCCAGAACCTCGGGGAAGGAGCCTGCCCCCCATCCTCCAAAACAGTCTGGTTGCATCGTTCCCCAGGACAAAAAATCACAGAGGACTAAAGCCTTTCCCAGAGTGACTTTTTCCTTTATTAACAAGAAGTTTCCAAATAATCAATTAGATATCAATCAATAGATATCTTATTGGAAGCAGTTTGTTGTTTCTAAGTGGAGGCCTTCCCACAGCAGCCATTCAGCTGAAGTGCAGTAGAGAGACCACGGAATATTCATTCACTGGGCGGAGCAATGTTAATCCTACCCCAGACCTGGCTCTGCACATTCCCTTCCTCACCTACCCGGTGCTGTCACGATCTGGGCTGTCACCCAGGCACTTACACAGAGGCCTGGAAACTGTAACATTTGCTGTCATGCTAACTACAAAAAAGCCCTAAAAAAATTTTGCCACTAGCTCTGAACACTTGAAAGACAGGTATCAGAGTTATTATAAATATTTTTATATAAAAAGCTGAAGGAGTAGAAATAAAATATTGTCTTTCTGAAGTAATGTATTTTCAGAAATCATTATTCCATAGTATTATGAAGAAATTAGTTGGTGGGTTTTTATGAGCCAATTCTTTCATTACTTGGTTATAAGCACTTCACTCGATTCTCATCTAACTCACATTGGTACATATCATTAAACCATGATTAACTTCAAAAGTCTGGCTTGTGATTTGCACAAGGAGAAAAATGCAATCTCTTACATCTTTGGATGAGCATCAAAAGACTTTATTTAGCCAGGAGAATTGCCAAAAAATAGAGTTGCTGTTAATTGATCATCTTAAGTTTTAAAGAATACTTATGGATAGATCTTGTCACAGAGTTTGTTTTCAAGGATCTCCAAAAATAAGCAAGGATTATCCCAGGATTAGAACAAATGTAATCTTTATCTCAGAATCACATAAATCTAGATTTAACAGTGCATTACATAACTGGCAACGGGCAGTAAACATCGAGATCTTGCCTGAGCAGGTCTGGAATGATCCTCAATGACAATGAAAAATTGCATTTCTCTGTCAGGAGTATGACACTGTAGTGGCATTTGAACCTGGTGGTTAAGCCATTCACCTGAGAGGGAGCAGGGAGTGATTCTCCCAGGTTGGTTTCATATTCAACATGCAGCAGAATTAGACATGCAGGATTCTCAGACTGTTCAGCTCTATTTTGTCTCCTTCCAGACCCGAGTGCTTTCCTTTCTCTGTTGTGCTATGACTCAGCTTCAAAAGGAAGAGCAGCAGGTGTGGGTGTCAGACCCCTCAAAGCCCAGCAAAATCAGGTTCTTTTTGGGGTCTGAGCCATAAAACCCGTCTGGGAAAACCCGGGAAATGCTTTTTCTATCCCACAGAATTATGTTTCACCCACAAGGTTAACTGCTGCCTGCAAATTTCTGACATGCTTAATTTCTATCATGCAGATGATCTTCTTATGCTTATTGGCATCAGCTTAACTTTCTTTCCCAAAAGAAACCTAAGCTTTGGGCATGCTCTTAGCATTTGTTTAAGGATGAAGTAGTTATTCTGCAGCACTGAAACCTTCTACCTCTTGTCGGAAGGTCAAAAACTTGAACTCTCTTCTATAATGAACATCAGCTCATACAGTTGGGTACAAGGGGTCAGGAAGACTTTTTCCACACAGAGCTGATCATCAGTGGGAGTGAGGACGTTCATGATCTGGCACTCACTGATTCGGACAGCAAATGAAAACCTCAATTATGTGCAGCATCATTTCAAGTTGTTTTGTACTCAGAAACTTACAGAGACAATAGCCAGGTTGGTGCCACCATTACAGAGTGAGTAATAACCTCAGCAATGCATGGTGGGGTGATTTAATTAAACAGTATCAATTAATATCATGGAATTGATGCAATTCAGATTATTTTACCTGAAGTGCTGATATACAGGAATGAACACAGTTTTTATTTGCCTTCTGTACTGCTGAGAATCTCATAGTCATGTAGTCCAAGGCAAGTGCAGCTTTGCTTATTGGACTATTTATATAAAGTAATAGCTATTCTGTCACTACCTCATTTTTTTAAGTTTACAGAGCCTAACAAACCTTTCCCAGTACCCATTTCATGTGTGGAAATAAAGCTCTCTTCCTGGAACATTATTGCCCACTTTTAATAGCGACATTTAATCTTCGTTTAACAAGAAGTATTCCAGAAAAATTTACAAGTATTTGCCAGAAAACATTGCAGGATCCTGTTACATTATTAGAGTTTTATATTGATTAAACACATGGTCTGTAAAAGGTGTAATAAACCAGCTGTCATTATGAAATGGAGCTCACACGGTAAGCTACATCCTTCTGCAATTCTTATTTTATTTAAGAGCAGCTGATTTCATTTTCATTTATTTGTTGTACTCTCTCTCGGTGAGCTTGGTACAACGTTTGAACTGAAGAATGAGCTGTGGTGCTGTCGTAACTCTGCTGCTGCAGGACAAGAAGAGTCACTGTGCTCAGCCAGAATTACAGCCTGGGGCACAAGGACTAGTAGAAACATCACTGGATTCAGTTTTAGAGCACAACAGAGTAGTTTAGGTTATGCTAAACTTTGCAAATGGTCTGATCAGGAAAAAAAAGTGATTTCTCTCTAATGTCCCTGTAGTCAGAGGTAGAAATGAAAGCAATGCACTTCTCAGCAGAGTGGGGTATTGGCCTATCCAGAATGAAGCAAACAGCATGGACAGTTAATGTGCACATCCATTCCACCCAGGGAAAACCATGACAGTGAAGAAATTATTTGCCATTTAAGAAGGACACAAACGACGCACTCTGCACGCATTAAGCAGCGAAGTTATTCAATTAAATGTGCCGTTAATAAGTAAATTACTTGTCTGTGTTAGATAAACAACACTTGCGCTACAGGAATTAACAACCTTCATATTAGCCAAAGGAAAAAGAATTTTAGTCCCAGGCTGTGCAAGAAAGTTGTTTTTGAGGTAAAGGTGACAGCGTGGGAGGTGCCTCAGTTCCTGTTTTGGAAAGAGCCTTGTGGTGAAATACAACAGACTGGTAAGAGGGGAAAATACACGGAATTTTCAAAGCTGAATTCAACTCTACAATGAAAAGAGGTTATAGCTCATTTATTTCATTTAAGGGGTGCAGCCACATTTTCTAAAATATTGTTGTTTCTTTTCCCGTAACACCTTCGATACTCCCAGAGAATCAGTTGTGGAAACAAAACTGGACTGACTGCTTTTCAGTGTAGCTTTTTTCTGTGTTTAGAGAATATTCCAAGCTTCTATAATTGCCAGAACCTTAAAAAAACCAACCAAACAAATAACCAACCAAATAAAAAATCCAAACCATTAGAGGGTTCTTGCAATAAAATACCATGTCCTTTCACTAAAAATGAATCAAAACAAAAATCAAAATTTATTTATCCAGTATGTTTTTTTTTGCCTTTTGGAATGTAACTATACATTCTTGCCTTATGTGAAATGTCACGGCACGTGTATGCACATCCCTCCTCCTGCAAGATGGGCTATTCCATGTATCTTTTTCCTAGGAAGTTTCATTGGGTATGAACAGGACTTAAAACACAACTGCTCAGCATCCTGCTCTGTCTATATTTTTGAAATGCAATTGTGCTTTTTAAAAATATGTAGACCACAACAGTTTCTTGTCATTAAGTTCTTTTTCCAAGCCCAGGACAAGGAATTACGAATTTTAAACCTGTGTATTTTCATTCCAGCGAGCGCTTGCCGCAGCTTTTCCATGTCCCTAAGACTGCATGTCAATAAAGGCTTGGGGCAGACTGGATGTGTTTTCCTTCCCCTTCAGCTGCTCCTAGCAGAGCCGCCCCCTCTGCAGTCACTCAGAGGAGAGCTCTGCCTTATTACACCTTTTGTTTCTTCATTAACTCCATCCAAGTGACCCCTGGGTGCTGTAAAAGCTGATCACCTATTTCCTAATTGAATCAAAGTGCAGCCAGGCAGCGTGCTGCACACAGAAACTCGGGCACGTCTTTGATCCTTCCCAAACAACGCAAATTTCAGCACTCCAGGATTTAGCTCTGTGTGAAGACTGAAAGTACGAATTTGATTATCTGCTCCATGGTTGATGGGAGCAAGAGTTCCAAGTCAGTGTAGTTGGGAAAGGCTACAAAAAATGTAATATTCCATCCCAAGGCCTTCCCCTCTGGCATTTGGTATCTACAAGAATCCTCCTATCACAGATATTTTGTTCTATTTGTTCAAAGATAAAAAGCCTAAATGTCAACACTACCCCTATCCCCTGGCACTTAGAAAAGTAGTTTAAATCTCATGATTTCCTGTGTCTGTGAAGACCTACTCTAAAACAAACCTTCCATTCATTCAGGAATCTGAGGGGCATTTAACTTTACTGAAAGAATGAGTTTCAAAGAAATTGAAATGTACATGAGAGAATACACAAAAATCAGTCTTTTAATAAATAACCCACACTAACAACTGCTTATGGTCATCCATGCTTAGGAACTGGTTGTTATTTTGGGATCACACACAAATGGCTAGGGATAGAATCTGGTCATAGAAAATATCCTGTTCCACTTCTTTAAGATAGCGATCTTTAAAAGAAAGATCTAAATGAAAGCAGATTTTGGCCTGTAGCACCTACTTGCATGCAGACAGAGCTTCACAGGATGAGTTGCTGGACTAGAGGATGAAAAATCTATTTGCTTGACAGAACTGGAAATGATACAGTGTGCCTAAAGTAGCTATTTATAGATTATAATTCCTTTTCAAGTAGTTTGTTGGCATTTTTAATTTACAGAAGCTATAACATTAACTGTAAATGTAAATAAGAGCAATGTTGTTATCATAACAAGCCTGCCTGGCCCATAACTCACTTGCACGTTCTCTCATGGCTCTGCAGAGAATGAAGCGTTTCTTTTCCAGCTATTTATTTTGAATTCTTAATCCTCAGTGTACTTGGCAGAAAACCCAAGAGAAAAGAACAGAAAGGGCCTGGAAGGTTGCAGTTAAGCCAAATATGAAGGGGATTGGTTTTGTTATTTATTGTTCATTGCCTTAATCAAACTTTGTAAAGCTAGGACAGAAAGAATTATTTCTGCTGCAGACCTTTTGTCTTCTAAATATTATAGAAGCAAAAAAGAAAAATCATTTAACGTGGTAGATTATAGATACTGTCTTTGAGAGAAGAACCCATGGATTTACAGGTTTAGATATAGATGGCACTGGTAAATTTGTAGTGAATCCTGTATCATGTGAAAAATGGTAATTGGGGCTCTAATGAATTTATTTCTTTGATTTCATAGAGCTAGTGTTTCTTAAGTTAAACCTAACGTTATCTGTGAAGTAATGTCCTGCAACAGATACTAGTTCTAGAGCCATGTTTCACTGTGCTCCTCTGTCTTAAATAACTGCTGCGCTACATTCCATCTGCAGTATCTGTAACCGCACTGAAAACCGGGCGTTTTCTGCACAGTTTGTAGAGGAATCTAGTAACAGTCTAACAAATCGAGTAAGAGGTCTTTGTGACACTGTCATCTCCGTAACAATCCATTTCTTTTTAAGTATTAAAAATTATTTTGGTAGTAGAGATCCTATGTTTGGGCTAAATGCTGTAACTTAGGGCAGCTACCATAAGTTACACAACATACACACCAGAGAGAAAACATGAAGATGACTTTTGCAGCCTTATATTAACAGTTTTTAAAATTATAATTAATTTTTACCTCGAGGCACTGCTGGTATAATAAAATGGCTCTCACAGAATAACCTTACTTGTTACATGAAAATTCAGTCCAGTCAAGAAGCCAAAACCCCTGGTGATAAGAAAAGCTTGGTTGTGCTGTATTTCAAGCAACATACCTGGGAAGAACTATCAAAGTCCATCCTTGCCAGCAAAAAAGGCATCTTGCAACTGGCAAAACAAATCTGAAGAATAACCAGGACCTGTGCAGCTCTCCTAAGCTGCATGGAGCTATCTGCTACCAGGAGGAAGATAATTCATCACGATAAAAAACAAACATCCATTTTAAACTTGCTTGGCAATGAGGATGTTCTTATTTGCATAATGATGGTTATTTGAATATGATGAGAATTTGCCTGAGCGAGACTCAAGCTCAAACACATTCAAATGTGATACAGTCTGTACAATTTTCTCAAGGATTGCAATTTAATACTATTTATCTAATGAAAGAAAAATAAATATTGGCTGTAACATCCCATTATACTTGAGAGCCGGTTTAAAATTACACTTGAATAAAGTAACTGAGTGTGGGATGTTTGCATTTCCTCAGGGATCAGTAACACTTCCCCAAATGGTGAAAGATGTCATCCTTTTCCAAGTAGCCTCCATCTCAATACCAGGAGTGCAGAGATAATACTGACGAAGTGGGGCCCATTGCACTTCCAGCATTCTCAGCCAGAGCAGCAATGAACCAAACAGCACTGCACAAAATGGAATAATATCGAGTGATCATAAAGCCAAGTTTCAGGGGAAAAATACTCACAGTATTTAGAGACTGGCAAATGATCATTGACAATATTTATACCAGAAATGACACAGAAATTTTAATGGAGAGAAGCATTGCTCATTTTATCCTTTTAGTGAGGAAACCATGGCTGGGACATTATTTGGTATGTTCAGAGTGTTCCTTCCAGCTCACAGAGATGACCAGAAAAGAGAAGTTCCTGTCACTTTTATGTATATTCATATGTAATTGTGAAAAAAGATCTGTCCATAGAGAGGGAAATAATACCACAGTTACGAATATTTCCATTTTGCACTTCCATCTGACTCAGACGTTTTGACAGCCTCTATTACACTGGACAGGCTCTGGTTTTATTTCCAAGCACTCCTAAAACTGTGGTGAGTTACAGTTCCAAATGAGAACTTTGCCATTCACACTCCATAAAATGTACCAGAATCTGTGCTATTTCATTGTAGGAATGCCTCCACATTTTCTCAGGATATTAGATGCCACCTCCAGCGAGAAATAGAAGACTTTTGATATTTTCAAAAGCGTATTGCGATGGGAAGCCCAGACATGAATAGTGATGAATGTCCAGCCACCTTGCAATACATTTTTACCCACATGGAAGTCCACCAAGTGGGGCCAGCCCCTGGCTCTTGGTAATTCCAGATGTCAGTGATTTTGGCAAGGATGCAATTTTCTGACTGCAGAGCCAATATTTGTCTTGCCAAACCTTAAATGGCCCAAGACTGGATTCTGTGCTGCAGATGCTGTGGATAATTAACCAGCAAATCCAGCCACGTGAGAGAGATTATTTTATTTGTGTCTTCAAAGGCATAAGAAAAAAATCATGCCTAAGCTTAGTTCAAAGCCAGTCCTACTCCTTTTAAAGTTTATGGGATTCTTTGCTGCTGAAGTTAACCTGAAATGACTTAATTGTTCTAATTATGTCTTGAACAAGACTCTCAAAAAGCTCTGTTCTTGTAAAACAAAAAGTGTTCTTGAGGAACAATTGAACTACCTGAAACTGTGATCTTGAGAAGCTAATAATGCATCTCTAAAGCAGAAAAGGACACAAGCTGGTATTTTTATTGCCATTCAAATAAAGTGCCATTTGTAAAGTTAGGCAAATTCATGAAGTGGGTTATTTACAGTTTGTTTTGGGTTTTTTTCCATTATGGCTTGCTCTTCTCCATCTGAGCTTCATGAATTTCCACTATCCTCTTCCACTGTGAATCCACCACATCACAGAAACATCTCCAGCTCTGATTAAAACCTTCCCATTTTAGTGGAAAGTTGCCACCTATTTCAACATGCCCTGATGGAGGCTGCCCTCCTGCCACGTGTAGATATCTCTACAGAAAACTGTCTCAAAAGGGGTTCTCATTTCAGTCTTGTTGCTACAAGTTCTGGTTCCTGCCCTCCCAGCTACTTTTATGTTAACCCAAGTCATCAAGATCAGCAAGAAGGTCATTAGCAAAGGCAATTACAAAGCCAGTTCCATTTCAGATAATTAATTTGTAAAATGTGGTATTATCATCTATTACACAGAAAAAAATGGCATTATATAAATCCACTTAGTCAACTCAAGCACATTTAAAAAATGAAGACAAATTTCTTAACATCCAGTGCCTCAACTCGCTGGTCTCTGCCCACACTGAGCCCACTGGCTTTCTCCACCACAGTGGGGAGAGTTCATGGTTTTGTTGGCAATTTCCAGACAATATTTTCGTCAGTATCTACAGTTCAGGAGTGCTGTTATTATGGTCATTATCCTTGTCATTACCTCTGGGAGAGTGGAGGGACAGAATTCCACTCACACAAATCGATAAATCATTTCAATAAAAAGAAGGGGGTAAACGAAGAGTTCTTCCTCTCAGGATGGTGCACCACACAGAGTGCCTGGCTCAGGAGAGAAGCCTCAACAAGAATGGGAACATTTGGAACTGCGGTTTTAGTGAGCATGATAAAGCAGAAGTGGCTGTGACTGTGAAGCAGGTTAGCACAGTTGAAATAATAATTTCATAGGAAGCCTTACCTGTGTGGAAAGGGGCTTTGAGCTCCCTTATTTATTTATTCAGGCACACAGGAACGGCCAGTCTGCTCTTACAGGAACATCAGTTCCCATTTGCACTGTGACCCATTTTAAAGATGGAACTTTAATGTTCCCCACATTTTTGGTGGTAACATGTTTTGTACCTGTCTCTTGCTCACTCCTGACAGCCCGTATTGCAGCTCTGCCAGCACACCCTAGGCTTACCATGTCTCATGTTTTTCGTCTGTTTTCATTGAGAGCAAAAGCTATGATGACAAGCCAAGAGATCTTTGCAGGGAGACACCTCGTCAGAGCAGCAGTGCTTTAGCTCAAGCTTGCTAATGGATTCTGGTATCAGAGAAGCTGTTCCCATCAAGGATCCCTGGAACTCCTACACGTGGACACAGCAGGACCATGAACAAGGCACCTTGTGCTTCCCGAGGTGTTCCTGCTGGAGTTCATCGTGAGGCAGAAGGAGTTCTGTTTGACCGGCACAAAAGGCAGCAGTCAGCTGAAACCCTCGGCGCAAGCTGCAGAGGAGCTGATGTCTCTCTGCTAGGCCAGATGGGAACAGTTTAGACCAAACAGACCTGAGCTTGCACAGGCTGGTGAATAATGTGCTCAAAGCATGTTTGATTTTGGGTCTTGTTTGATTATTCGAAACTTTTATCTACAGGGGTTTAGTGCTCTTCATCTGGATGCAGTATATCAATCTCGGAAAGGGAAGCTGCAGGTCCATCTGACAGAACTAGACCACTAATCAGGTTCACAGCTATTCCAAGTTTCCCAGATCATATTTTTAAGTTTTGAGCAGACTTACATTTCGTAAGTTTTAAGTTTTAAGCAAGTTTTAAACTAACAATCATTTTCTACTTGTCTAGCAAATCAGATTTCCAAATCTATCCAGGCCCACTGTGAATCCAGTGAAGAGACTTCTTATTCTCTGCTTTCTCTGCTTTCTGTCCATGTGTTGAGTTCATTCTCGTATTTTAGAAACTACACTGTACTGCCCACCCTGTGGTAAAGAATGCAGCTGGATGCTAATGTTGCTTCAAGGCATTAATTTGATCAAGCATTCCATCAGAAAGGCAAGGGGGCTTAACAGTGTTCATGGACAGCTGGAATATGATTTGAAACAAACATGGACTTGAAAAGCAATTGCTAAAAGAAAGCCATCTTCTGAGCTAAAATCCACTTCTGGTGACTGCATCTTACAACCCCATGTCAAGCTATTTCTTCCTACGTGCTATGCAATCTACCATTCTTCTCCTGAGTGGGGAAAAAATGCCTTCCAGTCTGGGGCTTGAGTGACATTGTAAAACAATATCAACCTCATTTTAGATTTTTATTTAGAATATTCTACAAAAATATTTGCTTGCTTTCCAAACAGGAAATAATGGTTCAGTTTCAGAAAACACTGTGATATTTCAAATTGTAAGGCATTGAGAGTGCTGAGGAAGTGATCACAGCAGCATTTCTACATAATGAAGCAAAGTGTAACAGTTTGTCTCTCTGGGGTTATCATTCACTGAAGCAGCTATAGATATAAAAATACTAGGCATTTTGTGGTAGCTTTTCCTTTCCTCACAATGGTTTATTTTTGCTCTGGGAATGCAGTATATTGGTGGCAATTTATATGCTAACGACTAAAGTGGTATATAAGTTGTATAACTGTGTATTAATGAAGAAGGAGGGGGTGTAAGTTATGATGCCTTTATGTAGTACACAGAGAAGCATTTTCTCATCAACTGTGGACATTCAGTTCTTGGACAGGTCTCTAAACCAAAATTCCCACAAGTTGAGTGGAAATCAAGGAAACTATGGAAGCAAGATAGGTATAAACTTAAACTGAACCGACTTCTTGCTGACTAAAACCTGACCAGAAATGTCTATTGATAAAAAAATTAGTAGATGGCCTTGGCCTCAGAATTAACAAATCAGATCTCAGGCCTAAATCTTTTTAAACTGGACTTGCTGATAACGGTTTACTGCTTCTTTGTTCAGTTGTTCAGTCTGTGCTTGCTGGACAGTTAAAAAGAAGTAATTTCCTCTCTAATCTTGATATCAAAATATTCGCTAGAAAGAGTAACTAGAAATATTGCTCAGGCCATGTCTTTGATTACTATTTGCATTAATACAGGAACTAGACTTGGTGCTGCTCAGTTCCACTGCCAGCTACTAATACATAGCTCAGAGTCCCTTGCTTTTATTCACACAATGCATCAGGTACTTAAACGTCCTGCAGAAGAGTATTTGGCAACCGTCTTCGAGGGCAACAGCCCAAATCCCACCTATGTGATAATTTAGGCCTAAGCTGGAGTGTTCTACCCCAGTGAATAGTTCTGCATATGCTGGGGTGCCTTTCCTGGGGGTAGCTGAAATCCTCAGGTCTCATGATTTTATTATTCCGGTTGAATTAAGCAGAACTGATTCAGTCATGTCTCATACGCAGAGACGTGATGACAACTCGAGCATTTTGCTGTTGAGCTGGAGGGGTTTATTCACATGGCACTATTTTAAGGTAGCTCATCCATTATACAGGGAAAAGATAAATATTTTATTCATATTAAGTAATTTTTAGAGCCTGTTTGAGGTTCTCATATCCCAGGATCCATTAAGGTAACTGGATGGAATTACTTGTACTCCTACTGCCGTGTAATACCTGAGCATCCTTTCTCAGACATTTCCTGCACTCAGAGAGCTGCTGCCTTTGTTGGCAGTCACCCTATTGGCACTCATTTACCAAAAACCCAACCCAGATGTTAGCATACACAGTGAATTTCTGCTAAACTCTGCCAGCCAGCCCTGCTCTCCTCTCCTGAAACTGAAACCTGCACCAGAACAAACACATGGCTTCAGTAATTGCCCTGGGGATACTGTGAGCACGTGGCTTCAGACACTGCACAAAATAAAGGGAAGGCTCCAGCAGTTTGACTGGTCTGAATTTTTTAAAAAGCCTATGGGGAAACTATTTTTTTTGGAAATGTAATATAATCATCCTTTGCTTTAAAGCATTCTAGGTTAGTCTGGAGAGATGGTTGCTGCTTCGGATAGAAAGAATAAAACAAAAAATAACTTATTTTGTCCTGTTATTTTCCTAATTAACACATGGATAAACCCTTTCTTTACATCTTTTATCAATTAGTCTCAAGGATCTTACTGCACATTAAAATTATAAAGATAAAGAAGTTGGCTAATACATCTACCTTCTCCAAGGTAAGACATACAGGTCATTCATGGCAGGTGTTCTTGTGGTCCTCCAGTGCTGGACACTTTAGAGAGTGCCATGTGGCCCCCCAGGACAATTAATTCCAGGGCATTATCCCTGTTGCCATGTTGGTCACCAGAAAAAGGCATTGAAGTGTCTTTGCTGCAGTTTGCTTCCATTTTATCCTTCTCTGTGCCAATGATTTCAGTACATGCTGTGTGAATTTATTTTTTTAATTGATGTTTGCTGAAAGTATGATAAATTGAGGTAAGAGATGAAGCAGTCTTTTCACCTCTTGTTTTTTTAATGTTTGGAGAAATCGATCAAGCTCTGAGTTTATAGCTCCACTCTCAGCAGGACTATCACACTGGTAAATCAGCACAGCTTCATTAATGGTATGAAACAATTCCAACTAGTACAGCAGAAACTGGGAATATTTCTGTTCCATTCAACTATACAAGCAGATTATAGTTCACATTTCTGCTTGGTCTGCTCTGTCCAGCTGCTTGGCCTGTTGTTCCTTTCCATCCCAACCGAGCCCCAGGAAGGTGTGGTGGAAGCTTGCCAGAACAATGGTGCACATGATGGAATGTGTGCAGGGAAGGCTGAAGCGAGGTCAAACAGAAGCAGAGCCAATTAAGGAGCAGTGCTGAGTGCTGGAGGGACACTGCTGCGGGCCTTGGGGCAGCTCCCTGCAGCCAGCAGAAGGAGAGACGGGTTCATAGCCAGTTTTTCACTTGTGTTGCTTCATGCCAGGTGAAGACTTCAAGGAAACCTCTTTGGTCAATAAATACATCCTAATTTTGCAAGGTTTATTCAGCTCACTTGAATTATTCTGTCTTTGGAACACAGGAGTTCTTCACTGCAAAATTATTAGGTAGCTTCTCTGAAGGACCAGCTCCTTCACCTTCTCACAAAAAAAAAATGTAATTGAAATACAGTTTTCAGGGAAAGCAGAAGTTTTAACAGCAGCCATCATGAGCCACTAACCTGAATCAAAACAGCACGCTGCTGTCAATCTGATAATGGGAGGAAGCCTAATGGGATATTGCAGTGATTATGTTTTTTGTCAGGCAAATGCTTCAGGTAACAAAACAGCAACAACAGTTAAGTGTTGAATACTTTTCATTTGATTTAACATGAAAAGATCACTTCAACCAAAAAGCTGCAGAGAGCAGATGACTCCCCCTTCGTGATGGCAAAGTAACAAAAGCCTGGGAAGGAGGCTGGGCTGCAAGGCAAAAGGGCACACAGAGGCTGATTTAACTGTCATCAAATAAATTCCATACAATTTTGCATCTGCACCTCTTGGACAAATTACAGTATGATCTACATCAATCATGTGAATGTTTAAAAAAAGGGAAAAAAGCTTGAATTCCTCGGCCTTTAACTCCATTACTTTCAAACCTACACCTATGCATGGACACTGAGAATAACAATCTCAGTTCAATTCCATGTGGACATAAAAGTGAACTGAAGGAATAGATTTGTGTAAGCAGTATATGAACAATTAGTCCTTCCCTCTTTCAATGTTATTTTCACTTCTTTAAAATACAGACAGTGGGCACCATCAGAAATACCTTTATTACTCCATATGCAGACTCCAATATGCAGTATTTTTTCACCTGAAGAACCTACACATTCATTCAGCCTAAGACATGCAAAAACCTCTTATGGTCTAGAAGTGAAAAACAGAGGCAGGTAAGAAAGAATAGTAATAAAAGCCACATTTTCTATCTCATTAGAAAGAACAAAAAAAGAAATTAAATGTCAGAAATTGATGCTGTTTCTTTGCCCAATCCAAATGCAAAACTGTAGTGAGATTTAGAGAGGCTCAACTTCAGTCTTACAGAAAACCATAGATTAACAACACAAAAGAAGCATGGATTTGATTTTTTATATTGTTACCTTATCAATTCCTAAATTAAGCCTTGATAGATTCCCTTTAACAAATCTGGTCATTTGAACTATTCTTTTAAAAGCAAAGAGTGAAAAAACCAATTTTCTCCTATGAAATTTATATTCACAGAAAAAAAGTAGTGTATTAGGCTTCAAATTTAATTTTGTGTCTATCCTCTGGGACAGAAGCAATTGTGAAAATATTTACTCATATGAATATTCCTGCTAAATTTAATTCCTAAAATTAACTCAGATGTTTTCAGCATGATGGTTTTCATTGGGATGTAAATGTATGCAAGTAAACCAAGATGCACTTTTTTCATGTCTCCAGCAACAGCCCTTTGCATAGAAATAGGCTGGAGCATTAACTGGAAAATGAAAGGGATGAGGGGAGGTGTGCAGCAGTTCCCGATGAACCCAAGAGATTTTGTAAAGCCAATGAACTGAAATACTTCCAGACAAATTGACTAAAATCTTAACTATGTATTCAATTATGGATAACTGAGAGTATGCAGCAAACACTTAGGAGTTTCAGTGCATTTGAAGCTATTACCTTTAATTATGTCTCAGAAGTCTATTCCAGCACAATGAGTTTCTGGAGAAAAAAATATTCCGAATCTATCCCTGAACACAAAGGCAGGATCAACAATTGATGTACTGTGGAGGATTTGCTCCTTTTTGAAAGTGCATGCTTGGGTTTTTCTGAAGAAAAATTATTAGCAAAACAGTCATTTTAATAGTTAAAAAGTTCAGTTTAAGAATGTGAAAAAGTCTTCTACTCTCCAAGAAGTTAAATTCTTATATTTTTCTTTATGATCTGAGATCTGCCTCAGTCAACAGTTACACTGCTAAAAAATACCATGCTGAAGGAAAACCAATTTCCCATACGTTTGTGTAGCAGAGATCAGATAAATCTAATTCCTTCTGTCAGAAGAATACATCATGGATTTCTAGGGATCAGCACCGCTGTGGCTGAGAAGAGGAGGTAATCAGTTTTTCAGAGAATGAGGGTAGTGACAGAATGAAGCATAATGGTTTTAAACTGAAAGAGGGCAGATTTAGATTAGATATTATGAAGAAATTCCTCCCTGTGAGGGTGGGCAGGCCCTGGCACAGGGTGCCCAGAGCAGCTGTGGCTGCCCCTGGATCCCTGGCAGTG
>VZRR01013135.1:0-15146 GCA_013398015.1 Oreocharis arfaki | reverse complement strand
TATATTATTATATAATATATATAATATTTATATTATATTATACATTCAGAACATTTTCCCCTCATCTGTTTTTCCTATCAGTGCCATTCTCTAATTACTGCAAAATCCTTGCCCTTTTATTTCCCCTCTGAGCTTGGGGAAGCCAGGATGGGAGCACCTCTTTGTGACCATTCTCCCGAAGACGCCTGGGGATTTCCGTGTTCACTACGTGTCTGCCCATAGAAATTTGCCTGTTTCTAGGGAATCCATTCTCCCCGTGGTAGCCTTTCCCTCCCAGATCCCTTTGTGTGCCTGAGCAAAGGTGCCAGAGGACACCACGAGGCTGGAATTGTGCTGAGGTGTGCCCGTGCTGTTGTGTGCTCGCAGGAGGAGAGCCTGGGGCCGCAGGAGCTGGAGCTGAGGGAGCTGAAGGAGAGCCTGCAGGACACGCAGCCCGTGGGGGTCCTGGTGGATGGCTGCAAAACCCTGGATCAGGTCGGTGTGGTGGCCAGAGCTGAGCTTCTCTGGGCTTGGCAGGTCCTGGTGTGAGGGAAGATGCAAACCCTGTTTTCTGGGGGTTTTCTGATCCTCAGGCAAGAGCGGTTCTGAAGTTTATCGAAGCCATCTCTGAGAAGACCCTGAGGAGCACCGTGGCATTGACAGCAGCCAGGGGACGAGGGAAATCTGCTGCTTTGGGGCTGGCCATTGCTGGGGCTGTAGCTTTTGGGTGAGTGATCCCCCTCTCCGATCCCCCTCTCCAAGCCCCCAGGCTTTATCTGCATCCCTGAGTTTAAAAAAAAAAAAAGCCACCAGAAATGAGATGACAGGATCTGAATATATGTGTAATTCCCAGTCTTAAATCCCTCATTTTTAGTCTTGTGTCTTTTGATTGCTGCCTACACTGCTGGGTCAAGTTTTTCTTGAAACTCAGAATAATCACACATGAAGTGAGATAAGTGTCTAAAGAAATCGGCTGTGTTTTGGTTATCAAGTGAAGTCAAGCCCTCCTGTAAAAAAACCCATCCTATTTAGTATTTGTGTGGTAAAATTTTTTAGAAAAACCATTCAGCTCTTGTTTTGTTTTTTTTTCTCTGCAGTTACTCCAATGTCTTTGTCACATCTCCCAGCCCTGACAACCTTCACACTCTCTTTGAGTTCATATTTAAAGGCTTTGATGCACTGCAGTATCAGGTGAGGGGAGCAGACTCTTTTGCAATGCTTTCAAAGCGTCCCTGCTTAGGAAGTTTTACACCTCATCTCTGCTTTTGGCTTCATTTATTTGCTACCAGCTTTTTTTTTACAATGTTCTGAAAAAAAAAAGGAGTCATGGGAGAGTTTTGTTTCTTTCTCTGTTTTTAAGCAGAGTAAAACAGCTTAAGGGTAAATTTTAAGAGTAAATCAGCTTCTTTGTGAAGCAGATTTTAACATCATTAACATAAATAACTTCCTAGTTCTCAGGCCTTTGAAGCTTTTATAAGAATTCTTGATTAGAACATGAAATAACCGGGTCTGAGCTTATTATGAGGATGGTAAATCATATTTTTCTTAGATCTTGGCTTTTCATATTGTTTAAAAATGTTGTTTTCCAGGAACACCTGGACTATGAGATTGTTCAGTCCTTAAATCCAGAGTTCAACAAGGCAGTGGTCAGAGTGAATGTGTTCAAGGAGCACAGGCAGACCATCCAGGTAATTGGCATTCCTGCCTTTCCACTCTTTATTCCTGGCTGTTGTTTTTGCCAGTTGTTGTTTTGATTTTTAAGCAGGTTCATTCTGTGTGACCTGTAACTGTCCTGGTGGCTTTTGCTGTAAGGCAGACCTTTAGGGAGTGACTTCCTCAAAATACCTTCTCTCTTTCAGGGAATAACTTGTAGATTACAAAGCTCCCTCGTGGGTTTCTCCCGAAACAAAAGCAAAGGAAGGTGAAAGGAACACTGCAGGAAGAGCTTTCAGTGATTAGATTTCCTTTATTTTCCTCACCTCTGCCCATAAATTGATGTGGAATTGAGCTAAACAAGATGTGTGAGCCAGTCCTTGTCAGGGCAGCATAAACCCTCTCCTGACTTTTCGATTTCCACGCCTCAGTCTCTGGCTTGGCATTTGAGGAGAACAGGGACAGCAAGGAGCTTTCCAGGGCTCCAGCTTTGTGAATCCTGCTGTTTCCCTGAGCCCAGGCAGGCTGCTGCTGGCAGTGACAGTGTGCTCTCGTTGCTTGCAGTACATTCACCCTGCTGATGCTGTGAAGCTGGGGCAGGCCGAGCTCGTGGTGATCGATGAAGCTGCTGCCATTCCGCTGCCCCTGGTGAAGAACCTGCTGGGCCCTTACCTGGTGTTCATGGCTTCCACCATCAATGGGTAAGGCTGGGGCAACCACTCTGTGCTGGAGCTTCCCCAGAGCCCTGGATGGCTGCCTGGTTCCTTGCTTCAGGCTTTCTGTGTCCTGTTTTTCAGGTATGAGGGCACGGGTCGGTCGCTGTCCCTGAAGCTCATCCAGCAGCTCCGCCAGCAGAGTGCCCAGAGCCAGGTGACCCTGACAGCAGAGAACAAATCCACAGCCACTGCCAAGCTCACCTCAGGTACAGCACCTCTGGGGCTGCTGTGAGCCAGATCCCATGGCTGTCCCACACATCCATGTGCTTTGCAGCTGTGGGAAAGGGGTCGTGTGGGGGGGGAATGACGGAACTCCGCTGTTCGTCCCTCACGGGTTTCGGGTGGAAGGCTTTTAAGAGGTGAAAGTTAGCAGCTGGCAATTTCCTCGTCTGGGAGCCCTTCAGAGCACAGGGATGCTGTGGGATTCTTGCCTGGCTGTGGCTTCCAGCCCTGAGTGTCCTGTGCCACCCCTGCAGCTCGCACGTTGCACGAGGTGTCCCTGCACGAGTCCATCAGATACGCCCCTGGGGACCCCGTGGAGAAGTGGCTGAATGATCTCCTGTGCTTGGACTGCCTCAACATCACCAGGATCATCTCTGGCTGCCCACTGCCAGACACCTGTGACCTGTATCCTCGCTAAATGTTTCTCCAGCTGCTTGAGGGTTGGTTCTGTGGCTGATGGGATAAGCTCAGCCCACGATCTTTTCCCTAAGAGCTCACTCCTGGAGTTAAGCTCTCGTGGCACTGGTGGTGTGCATTGCCAGGGCATCACCAAACTCCAGTTTTGCTGCAGAGACAACCTCAAGGAAGGGTTGCATGAAGGGAAGCCCTTGTTGGAGTTATAAAAGGTTTATCTTTACAGATGAAGGCTGTGAAAGCTGCAAACACTGCCCAACAACATTTATTCCTGTAGGTAAAGCTGTGGAGTCCAAGAGGACAAGCCAGCTTGTGGCTCAGATATTGAAAACAAACCAACAGGAAGCTTTCTCCTGGTTTCCTAGGAGTTTTTTTTTCCTTAATCCCTTTGTTTAGATACTATGTAAATAGGGACACACTCTTTTGTTACCACAAAGCCTCAGAAGTTTTCCTGCAGAGGCTGATGGCCCTCTACGTGGCTTCACACTACAAGGTAAGGCTTGTGCTTCTTCCATCTGATTTCATTCCCTGTTCCAGTGTGTAATTTTCTGGGGACAGCAGTGCTTGTTATGACAGCCTGACTGAGATTTCTGAACAGCTTCTGTTGTTTCTTGTCGTGTACAGAGCTGTATTTTCCTTTCTCTGAGGTCTCTGCCTCAGTCCTGGCTGAACATACGGGGATTTCCAGATAGTCTGGAATATTTCTGCCTTGAAAAAATGTGGAGACTAAAATTCTGAATGAGCCTTCAAGCTTGCCAGGATTTTATCAGTGCTGAGCCTCATTTGCAGTTCTCTTTGCCGTGTTCTGGTGGCCTCAAGTTCATCAAGAGCAGCACCCAGAAAAGAGGAATAATTTATGGCAAGGTTGCAAGGCCAGGGGTGATCTGTAAATGTGAGTGGGGAAGTCCTGAAGTACTGAGTTCTAAAAGTCTGAGGCTTATAAAAAAGTTAAGATTTGGTACTTAAGAGGTAAGTAGCTGTATGAAAATGGGAAGTTCAGGTTCATACCTGTTAGAGCACGAGGTTTCCCTCGAGGGAAGCAGGTCATGTCTGGTGGTGTGACAGCCATGAGCTGGCCTGGGAGCTCCTCCATCCCTCAGCATTTTACTGGTTCCAAATTTCTTAATAGCTCTCAATTTGACAAATAGAGGGAGTGCTTAGAAATCAGCTGGGCTTTGAAGCTCTCCTCACGTGGAATCAGCATTTGGGTAACACTCTCAGGAACGTTTGGGGGATTCTTGGGGTTGTCCTGGGCAGGGCCAGGAGCTGGACTCAGTCCTGATGGGTCCCTTCCAACTCAGGATATTCTGTGATTCTCTGGATACTTTTTCATCTTTGTGATGCCTTTACCCTCCAGAACTCTCCCAACGACCTCCAGATGCTCTCTGATGCCCCTGCCCATCATCTCTTTTGCCTGTTGCCACCCGTTCCACCCACCCAGAATTCCTTACCAGAAGTCCTGGCTGTTGTTCAGGTAAGAGAACGACCTGAGTGTCAGTTTTCATCCTGGTATAGCTGAGTGGTTGTAGGAGAAAGCATTTTGGTGTGTTCATGGTTTTCTGCCTTCCCTGGCAGGTGTGCCTGGAGGGAGAGATCTCCCGCCAGTCCATCATGAACAGCCTCTCCAGGGGAAAGAAAGCCTCTGGTGACCTCATTCCCTGGACCATTTCAGAGCAGGTGGGTGGTCCCAGGGTGTATTTCATGGATTCCTTGTTGCCAGAGCACCTGGCTGCATCCTTTAAATCGACTTCTTGTCCCTTGTGCAGTTCCAGGATCCGGATTTTGGGGGCCTCTCCGGCGGGCGCGTCGTTCGCATCGCGGTGCACCCGGATTATCAGGGGGTAAAGTACCCGGGACCCAGCTCTGGTGGTGCCCTGGAAATGGCTCTGCAGGCAGAGCTCAGGAACGGGGCAAACATTCCAGTTCCTCCAGTTTTTAAGCATTTAAAGCTCGGGGAACCAAACCAGTGCTCCCTAGGCAGCACCGGAGCATCCCGAGCAGCCGTACACAATCCAGATCCAGGGGTGTTTACTGTGACATTACCAAGGGTTTGGCGTTCCCTGAGTGCCAGAGTTGAGCCCCAAGAATTGCTGGGCTCCCACTGTGATTTTGGAGGCCCTGGTTCCGTGGTGTCCTTCTCCATGGAGCTGCCACGTGGCCAGAAAAAGCGTTTCTGCAGTGACTGAGTGATGCCTGCACTGCTGATTGTTAGTGGGCTTTAAGGGGAGAACGTTGCTGCCCTCTTTAAAAAAATCAGAGACTTCTTTTTGCTTACAGTGTGTTTGTTGTTGCTTCTTCACAGATGGGCTATGGCAGCAGAGCTCTGACTCTGCTGCAGATGTACTACGAAGGCAAATTCCCATGTTTGGAAGAAAAAACAGTTCAAAAGCCAAAAGAAATCGCAACTGTGAGCAGTGAGGTATGGTAATTTTTGTAATTTTCTGTCATGCTGAGCTGTGTAATTTCCCCTGTGAGTCTCCTCTCTCTAAGGAAGAAATACTCAGCTTTAATTTTATACAGAAGAGCTTTAATTTGCAGCTTTCTCTGGGGGTTGCTGCTAACCCAGTCCCACTTTTATTTTCCAGACTGTGGGTTTGTTAGAAGAGGTTGTGACACCTCGGAAAGATTTGCCTCCTTTGCTGCTCAAACTGAGTGAGAGACAAGCTGAGAACCTGGACTATCTCGGGGTGTCTTATGGCCTGACACCCAGATTGCTCAAGTAGGACACAATTCTATTTCCCACTTACATCTTGCCCTTCTTGACCAGCTAATGAGCTTTACTTGCCCCATTCTTCCAGGGTGTAGAAGTAAGAACAGCCTGTGATAGGTAGGGAGAGGTTAAATTCCAATTCCTGTGACCTGTTGAAAGTTGAGGTGCTGCTGACTTCAGAGCTGGTGGTGGTTTTCCTGACTCATGTAAATGCCTTTCACAGCACCTTGAAAGTTTGTTCATGTTTTGACATCACAGTCATAATTTTTCACTCCCCTGAGCTGGATCCTCAGTCAGGTGGGTGCTGTTCCTGCATTCTGTCAGTGTTCATTTGCACTGATTGCTGGGGTGTCCCAGAGACTTGTGCTTGCTCCTCACCAGCTCTCCTTGTACAGCAGATAAATGGCATTTAACCACAGTTTATTACTGTGCTGTCAGCAGCTCCCTGATTTCTCAGTGAGTTTCCTCTTTTTCCCAGGTTCTGGAAGCGTGCTGGATTTGTGCCAGTCTATCTGAGGCAGACCCCAGTAAGTACCACAGTGTTCCTGAGTGAAAACCCAGCCCTGCTGAAATCCCTGGGCTGGGTGTTTGAGGAGATTCTGTGAGAAGGGATTTGGGGCAGGAAGGTTTGCTGAGGCTGCTTTTAGGGCTTGGTTTGTGGTCATTTTTGTTCTTTGGGCCTGTAGTTAAGGAGTGGAGTTTTAGGGTTGTGAGCGTGGGCCTCCAAGTAGTTTGCACATAAAATTTTAGAGCTGTTGAGGGTTATTATTGTGGTTATGGGTACAATAGATGAGATTTATCAAATTGTAGAAGTTCACAGGTTTTCCCTTAGGTGGAGGTGGTCAGTAGGAGATGATGCATTTGTTGTTGTTGATTGAGAAGATATTTCCCTTCCTCAGCTGAGCACAGAGGGCAGAAGGTTCATGGGGGTGATGGGAAATAAATCCATCACAGAATCACTGAGTTGAATCTTACTTATCAGAATGACCTGACTGGGGAGCATTCCTGCATCATGCTGAAGATGCTCAACGAAGAGGACTCTGAGCAGGAACCTTGGCTCACTGCCTTCTGGAAAGGTAACTCTGACCCTGCTGTGACTCTGCAAGAACCCTCTGGGCTGTTCATTGTTCTAGAGGTCCCCTGGGGTGATTTATTTTGTCCTCTTGCCCTGTAGATTTCAGGAGGCGCTTCCTTGCCCTGCTTTCCTATCAGTTCAGCACCTTCTCTCCCTCCTTGGCACTGAACATTCTACAGAACAGAAATATCAAACAGCAGCCCCAAGCACGTGAGTACCCTGACTGGGACAGCTGTAAATGCTCAACAGGGCATGGCTGCAGCCTGGCTCCTGCACTTTGCTGTTTTCTCAAGTTGTTCAAGGGAGGAGAATCCTCTGGGGAGAACTTGGAACCTGTGTCTTGTGGGGTTTTTTAGTGTCTGTGTTGGTTAGAGGGGTTTCCTGCTGCAGCAAGGGAACAAACCTCTTTTACAGCCAAACCAGTGTGAATTGTTAAAGGCTGGGCAGTTTCTCAGCTCTCACTGGTTTCAGTCTCTCTGGCACGTTGAGGTTGTTCTGGCAGTTGCCATGTTTTTCCTATGGATGTCTGCCTGCCTGAAAAGCCTTGGAATAACCAAGCCAGCAGTGTTACTGCATTCTGAGTTGTTGGGAAGGGAACCCAAGAGGTGGCAGCCGGCCTTTCTCAACCACAGGAAAAATATTAAATACCCAAATAAATGTTAAACACTGAGATCCTGGGTGGCCCTGAAGAACATTCCTGACCTTGCTGTCTTTTTGTTCTTGTCCCCACCAGCCATCAGCCGTGCTGAGCTGGAGTCAGTTTTCATCCCGTATGACCTGAAGAGGCTGGAGATGTACTCCCGCAACATGGTGGACTATCACCTCATCATGGACATGGTTCCCACCGTGGCCAGGATGTTCTTCCTCAACCAGATGGGAGACATCTCCCTCTCTGCTGCACAGTCGGTGTGTGTGGGCGGAGTGGAGCGAGGATTTGGGGACACACAGAGGGGAATGTGTGTCTGTGTTTGCTCCGTGACTGAAATACGTGTCCTTCCCTCAGGCCCTTTTCCTAGGGATTGGCCTGCAGCATAAATCTCTGGACCAGCTGGAAAAGGAGCTGGAACTGCCCAGCAGCCAGCTGATGGGACTCTTCAACAGGATCATCCGCAAAGTAGTGCAGGTGAGAGCAGCAGGACAAGCCTTGGCCGTGTGGGACCGTAATTCCAATGCTAACAGAAAACATGGCACTAGGAGAGAGCTGAATCAGAGCTGGGCAACTTGAACACATCCCCAGCTACTGACCATAAACCTCTCTGTAAGGTGGGGAAAATCCCAGCAGGAAAATGTGTGGCACTGATTTAAGTGCCCGTGGCAGGGGGTTTGGAACTGGATGGTCTTTAAGGTGCCTTCCCACCCGAAGCACTTCATGACTCTGTGCAGTGATTTCCCAGGTGAGAGTGCTTATCTTAGGGTTTTCAGTGTTGAAATGCCCTGACCAAAATGCTGAGCAGGCAACCCATGTAGCCTGAGCCATTGTTCAGGGCACTGGTGGCGTCTCAGATTTTCTTGGAAAAAAAATAGAATCATTTTCCAGTGTTATCCAGAGGTAGACTTGAAATCCAGTGAAATAATTGGAAAGTTTTGGATCTGGTTTTCTTTCTCTCTGAGGTTCAGGATAGCAAAGTTCCTGCAGTCTGATGTTCGGGGCTCTTTGTAGAGGTGATGAATGATGTTTGATAAACCCAGTCTTACATGTGCTGGCTTATTTCATTTTCAGCTGTTCAACACAGTGCAGGAAAAAGCTGTGGAGGAGCAGATGGCAGCAACAAAGGACGTTGTGATGGAGCCAACGCTGAAATCTTTAAATGACGATTTGGTAATTGCAAACTTCATTCCTGGTTCGTGTGTAAACACTTTGGGAAGTCTCCATGAGTGCAGGAACATTGCCATCTAAATTCTCTTGGATGGAAAGAGTTCCACACCACGTCTGGCACTGCGAGGGAGTTAAAACCTGCCAGGTTTGCATTATGTGCAAGTGGCATTGTGCTTTAAGCTGAAAAATGGGGTTTTCACAGAAAACTACAAGTTTGTGTGTACAGATAATGCAAAAATGCAATTAGATAAAAGAGAGAAGCTATTGAGGATCAGCTGGTATTTGTTTTAGGGGATGCATTGATGGGAAGTGGCATTTTCCTCCCATCACAAAGTGTTGCCCTCAGGACCTAATGCACCCTGTGCTGTCCCGTTGCAGGAGGAGGCTGCGAAGGAATTCCAAGAAAAGCACAAGCAAGAGGTGATGAAGCTGAAGGAAATGGACCTTACACAGTAAGAATTTGTCTGCCTGGGTCTCAAATCCAGTTTTTCCCTGGGTCTTGCTGGGGTTTGTACCCAAGGCTGTAGTTGCAGTAAACCATCAGTAAGGGAGAACTAGTTCGTGTTGTCAGCAGTGGGTAAAGCATAAAAAAACCCCACTAAATCAACACAAAAAGAGCAACCAGCCAGAGCTTTTACTTGAAGTGTCAGCAGATTTCTCTCTTTCTGGGCCAACATGAGTTACAGATGCCACTGATTCTCTCTCTGCTCTCTCCCCTCCCATTTTTTGTCTTATAAACACCGTTCACTGTGCTGATGTCCCAGGAAAGTTGTCTGCCTTGGCTCTAAATTGATCTCTGTTAAATCTGGGAAAAGGAATAAAAGCTCCTTGGAATCTGTGATTGTCATGTTTGAAGAAAGGACGAGAGTGGGTGTGATTTGAAGTGACCTGCAAGTCAGTCACATAAGGAAAATAATACAACCAGAGTGTCTGAAAATCAATTCCATTTTATAGCATTGATAGAGCTACATACCTTTTTGTCATTTTGGATCACAGATGACTTTTTTTTTTTTTTTCCTCAGCCAGAAATAGATTTTTGTTCTCTTCCATGAGAGACAAAAATCTATTTTGAACATTTTTCAATGCAGGTTTATAGAAAGCTTGTGAGGCTTTGTCCAGCATTGTTCAGCTTTGTGTGGACAAAGCCTCGCCTATTCCAAATCTCCAGGAACTGGAGATGGAGAGCAGCCACTCCATTCTGCTGCACAGTTGCTTTGCCTTTTTAACTCTGGGTGTAATTTCCAGGCTGCTTGAACACCCAGCCACATCAGCTTATTTGAGTAGCAATTACTGTCTTTATTCCTCTTTTCAAAAGCAAGCTGCAGCTCTTCACTTTTCCAAACCAGACTGATTTAGACAAACCGTCCCACGCCACCTTTGCCAGCCTGGCTTTGTGTGTGTTTCCCAAACCTGATTTGGTTGGGTGCTGGCTTTGTTTGCAGAGCAGTGTGTGCCTGACAGTAGAAACAGCTTATTTTTATGGTTTTTTTTCCTTTGTGCTAACAATTTGACTTGACTTTTCCTTCGCCTTTCCCACCCAGGTACATTATCAGGGGTGATGACGAGGAGTGGAACGAGGTGCTGAGCAAAGCGGGACAGAACGCTTCCGTCGTCAGCTTGAAAAGGTTAAGGAAGTTGAAATATTCCAGAGGTCTCTCTGGTCTTTCCTGCTGCCTTTGTTAAAATGTTTCTTGCAAAAGAGTGAAGCCTTGAAGGTTAAATGCAGGTTGAGTGAACTCAGTGTCCTGGATAGATCCTGAGTTTTCCTGGAGAAATGGGGGTGTGAGCAGCTGTGAGCTCTGCTACCCAGTGTTTCTGTGTTGCTCTAAGGATAGCCCTCTCTTCATTAATTTGTTTCATTCTGACTTGATTTCTGATGATCTGATCCTGGTCCCACACAGAGGATGGGACTGTTCCTCCCCTGGGTCTCTCATTCCACCTGACTGCCCCGTTTGCTTTGGGGTCTAACACTGGGTGGGAGCCCCTGGAGCTGCTGCTGGAGAAAATGCAAATTCAGGGAAGAAGAATTCTCCCAAATGTGAGCTTGAGCCTGGAAAATGTCTGTGTTTCTGCAATTCCTTCCTTTTCATCCATCTTCTTTCTCCTGCCTTGCCCAGCAGGGAATCTGCCCATGTTTTTCCTTGGGGATTTATAGTTGAGACTTCCCTGCTCATTTATTTCCCCTTCCTGGGGTGCCTGACAGCTCAAGTAATTATGTGAACTCTGTTCCACCCTTTCGTGGCTTTTTCCATGAATGCTGGAAGCTGTGAGTTTCCAGAAGCCTTCCAGGAAGGAGAGAGTCTTACCAGTTGTTTATAAGGATCAGAGCTTGGAATTTTGTTGCTTTTGCTCAAGACAGAATCCAGCACAGGGACAAAATTGTGTGTTTAAAACTATCAGTGGTAATTTCTCTTCTAGGTACTCTAAATTCCAGGTGCCCCATTTAGGACAGGTGAAGTTTTGAAAAGCAAAGACTAGCTAAAAATCAAGATCTTCTGGGTTAGAGAATCTCAGGACACTCTAAAATCTAAGTCAGGCTCTTGTTTGTGCTTTTTCTAGCACCAAGTTTAAATAACCCAAGAAATTGGGTATTTTCTCCCTCATTCCAATTTTACAACAAAAATCTCCCTGCTGGATGGCAGTCCAGTGTATTTTTAACAGCTGTTTTGTTCCTGTTTGCCAGTGAGAAGAAAAGAAAACTAGAAACAGCACGAGGACCCAAGCAACAGAAGAAATTTAAGAAGACTAAAGATCTAAAGCAGAAGAGGAAGAAATGACTTTAAAGCCAATCAGTGAACTCGAATTAACAAGTGCTGGGTCTGTGCTTAAGAAGTCCTGTTCTCCTCGAAATCAAGAGACTATTTTGGGAGAGAAGAAGAATCCTCAGAGGCATTTTCCAGGTGTTTGTATTATGGAAAGAGCAGAGTTCAAGTGTTTGTGTGAAGATTTTTATATCAAGTGTGACTGCAGAGCGTGAGTGAGGGACTGCAGTGCATTGGGATGTTAGGAAGGTGCTTGAGCAGCTACAGAGCTCCCATTCCAGGAGGGCAGGTCAGTCTGTAAGCTTCCTGCATCTTAATGGTTCTGTGGCTCATTAAAAAAGAGTTTGGACAGCAAAGGACAGAAATGGGACTCTGCCTCAGCACTGCAGCACACCCAGATCTCTGCAGCTGCTGGTTCTGGTGGTCCTTTGGAGCTTGAGGGGGCTTTTATGTACTTTGTATTTGGGGCTGGCTGATCACTGCACACTGACTCTGTCTCCCTGCTGTCCCAGAGCTGCCCCTTGGCTTCGGTGCAAAGTTTTGTGTTCAGGTTGCCAGGAATCAGCATTGTTGTACCAAAACCTGGTTGTGTGATCTTCTCTTTGACCTCAGGGGCCGTTTGAGCAGGCAAGCACTGAATTCCCAGCTCTGCTGGTCCCAGCTTGGCAGTAACTGTGTGCCAGTCTGGAGCTGGGACTTGCTGGGGCTGCGGGTCTGCTGCCTGTCAGACTCCAGAGGCTTCAAACCCAGGGCAAACCTTTGCCATAGAGTGTCCCAGTCCCAGTCCTGCGTGCCCTGGAGCATTGCCTTGACATTCTTCTGGCTTTTTGCTGCAGGGGTGTGGAACAGAGACCTCCCTGCAGCTGCTGCACAGCTGTGCTGTATTTACCTGCAGATCTCACAGCTCCTTTTCCTGGCAAATCCTAAGGGAAACAATTCCTTACTAGGTGAAGACAGCTTTTCTTCTCCAGGAGGCTGATTGTAGCTGAACACAGGTTTTGCACACCACAGCCTGTGCCTGCCTGTGGTTTGGAAGCTGCTGTGTGTGAGCTGGTGGCAGTGGCACATCCCTGAGCAGGGACATCTGCAGCTGCAGCCCTCAAAGAGGGGCTGGGATCACCCAGCAGCACTGCCAGGGCTGTGGTGGCCACTGGCTGCCCTGAACTGGCTCCAAAGATCTTGGGAAAGGAGCAGACATGGAAGGCAGGGAGCGTGAGGCTCTTCAGAGCTGCCCAGGAAGTGCTCGGAAGAAAAGGTGAGTGTGAATTCTGTGTGGTTTTGCTGTTACTGTTAAAAATAGTTTCATGCACCCTGAGATGGTCTGTCCTCTTATTCCTTAGAGCCTCTTGGAGTGCTGGCCTGGATTTGGGAGGAGCCAAGGAGCCTGGAGCTGTGAGGTTTTTCCTGCCAGAAATCCAAGATGGGGATGTTTTCCCTGCCTGTCCCAAGGGGAAGGAGCAGCTTTGGAATGGCTGTATCCCCTGAAAAACCAGTTCAGGATTGTTCAGCTGACTCTGCCCCTGACCTGTGGCTTCCAAGGTGCCTCCTGGTGTCCTGGGTATTCCAAAGCTGCTTTTTAAAGAAGGAATTCCAAACACAGTAAGTCAGTCACTCAGTCTGAGCTGTCCCAGTGGTGGGGTGTGAGGGGGAGCAAGGAGGAATAGGGGGTGGTATTTGAGACATTCCCAACTGGAATTGGGGCTGACCCCACACTTCAGACACCTTTGAGTGGGCATTGAAGGGCTGCTCCCGGTGCTCCAAGCCCTGTGATGGAGGTGAGCAGGGGACAAGGGGCAAATTACCAAAAAAACTAGGGAGAGTGAGTGATTTAAATTCCTGGCCTTCCTTTTTTAACAGCAGTTTGTTATTTTGGGGCCCAAGCTTAAAAAACCTGGAGTGTGTGATGGTTCCCAAGTGTTACGCTCCCAGCCTAGGATCTGATGGGGTGGTTGTAGTAGAACCTTGGAATGGCTTGGGTTGGAAGGGACCTTAAAGCTCATCCCATTCCAACCCCCTGCCATGGGCAGGGACACCTTCCACTATCCCAGGCTGCTCCAAGCCCCATCCAGCCTGGCCTTGGGCACTGCCAGGGATCCAGGGGCAGCCACGATGTATCCGACTCATTTCCCTTCCCAGCTGGGCAGCAGAGGAGTGGGAACCCTACAGCAAAACCTGTGGGAATTCCAGCCTCCAGCTCCACATGGAGCACTGCATCCAGCTATCAACACTCACCCGGGCCCGGGGGTTCGGTGCCGGGTCCTGCCGGTGTCCGATGGGTCCCGGGCTCCGCCTCCAGCCCCAGGCCGGCGCTGAGTCGCTGCTTCCGAGCTCTGAGCAGGGCTGGGCCTGAGGCAGGACTCGGAGCTCAGACACACGGACTGGCCCTGGCCAAAAGAGCCCGGTTTGAGCACCAAAACACGGCATTTTGGGCTTTAACTCAAGCCTCCCCAAAATGCAGCACTTAAATCTCTCCTGGTGAAGCCCAAGTGTTGGCTGACAGACCCTGGTTTCAAGACCCCCAAACACAAGACTTGGTCTCTGCCTCAAGCCCCTAAAATGCAGAATTTGGTCTCTCTGTGGTCCCAAATGCTGTCTGAGGGACCCTGGTTTCAAGCCCTCCCCAAACAGGACTTTGTGTCTGAACTTGGCCATATGAGCCTGCTCTCAGAACTCCAAAATGCAGGATTTAGTCTCTGTTTTTAAGCCCTGAGCCTGATTTTGAGCCCCTGAAATGCAGCACTGGGTCTCTTTGTGAGCCCAAAACTGTTCCAGTGGGGCTGGTTCAGAGCCCCCAGCAGTGCCCCGGGCCATGGCTGGACCCCAGCTGGGCACCAGCAGCCACCCCCTCTAACCCCCCATGGGATGAGGAAGAGAGCAGAGACAAAATCCCAGCTCAGAGCAGTTTAATAATGGAAACCAAGACAAATATAATAATTTAATATTAATGGCAACACGTAACAGCAATGATAGGAACAAGAACATTGATAACAATAATGAATAGGAGAGAGAAAAACCCCTCCACACTCCCTTTTAACACTATGAATCCAAAAGTTAGTCCAGAGCACTGCAAGCTCCCAGTGCAGGGGATTTCCATGTTCCTGTTGTGTTCCATCCCAGGTCAATTCCCTTGTCACAGCCCACTTCCTGCAGAAAAATGGGAAAAAATGGGTATTAGGAAGGAATTCTTCCCTGTGGGGGCCATGAGGCCCTGGCACAGATTTTGTGGCTGCCCCATCCCTNAGGAAGGGATTCTTCCCTGTGGGGGCCATGAGGCCACAGATTTTGTGGCTGCCCCATCCCTGGAAGTGTCCAAGGCCAGGCTGGACAGGTCCTGGAGCAACCTGGGCTGGTGGAAGGTGTCCCTGCCCATGGCAGGGGGTGAAATGAGATGATCCATAAAGTCCCTTCCCACACAAACCAGTCCAGGGTTCCACGATGATTCCATGATCTCTCCCTGCATTTATTTTGCGTTGTTTCTTCTCAAATTTAAATTCTCAAATTTAGATGATTTGTTAAAGGAATCATTTAAAATTATTCCAGGAATAAAAAGGGGAGCGTCAAACATCCAAGAATCATTCCCACATCCATCAAATCATTCATGGGAGCATATTGCCTCATCTCTGTCCTTGTTTTGCTTTCCTGGAAATCCTCATGATCCCACAGTTTTTCCAGGAGATCTGCTGGGATTACTGGAAGGTTTGCTCTGTCAGAGAGCCAGGAGAGTTTACAACACTTGTTCCTCTCCATCTTTACCCAGATTTCCCCTGGAATGGTGGTGTGGGAGAAGTTTGGAATTACT
>VZRR01013132.1:0-14499 GCA_013398015.1 Oreocharis arfaki | reverse complement strand
CGTAGCAAGCTCTAACCACGACACATTTACATTAAAATTTGTCATTGGTTAATAAAAACAGTCTCTAAATATAAATCCTCCCTTCATAAAATGTGATGGATAGTAGATTCATAATAGATAAATCCCTCTTTGCAACACTTTTATCTCTTGCAGGTGACCTGGCACAAAGGAGACATACACCTTCTTTAGCTGCTTTGTGTTGCCTCCACTTGTTTCATGATGCCATGGCCTGTATTTTTCTCCTCTTATGCATATGAAGCGTGTAAAAGCCTTCTTATTCTTTCTTACATAAGGGATCTGTAAATGGGATTAAGAGGAAGTTGCTGCATTTTAATGCTTTTTATGTACTGCGTAAGTCTGGAGGGGAAGCCCTGTGGTCCCAGAGAGAAGCAGAGAGAAAAGAGCAAAGTGAGAAGCAAAAGTTGTGTAATGATGAGTCGTCAAAGTTTCCTGTATTTTTTTCCCCTCCAGAAACATCTCATCTTGCTGGTTTTCTTCACAGAAGTCCTGCAGGAAAACCAATTTACTTTTGCAGTTCTTCGTAGTACCTTGCCTGCTTCACTTTACCACGGTTGTCCTTGATGTATCTCACACACTTATATATGCCTAAGTCCAGCAATGGATATAAAGATGGAAACTCAGGATGTGGTGATGTCACCTTCACCAGTACAGAAACTAGATGGGCAGCAAAGAAAGGAGGATTACTAGATTTTTGAAATGGTTCCTATAAGGTCATGCTGCCCAGCAGTGGTGCAAGGATACTCTGTCTGCAGTCTTTGAGTCTAGCAGCATCCCAAGGCCTTTAGAAGGTTGTACAATTTTTAGTGAGAACATTCCTACAAGTCATTGCAGGTTTATGTCATTTTGTTGCATGTGTGTGTCATATTTTAGGTTCTGCTTCAGCAGGCTGATTCATCCTAGTGGAAAAAGATATGCATACACTGTATACTTAAGGCAGATGGCCCAGCGAAGCTTATAGAACCTGCTGTTGTTTAAGTCATAGGGGGAAAAAAATAATAAAATATCTTAGGTATCCAGGAGGACAACCAGATACTTTAAAAAGGAGAGATTGGTTTAGATCAAGTGATAGCCTTTAACACAAGAAAACTTCTGAAATGAAATCTAGTTGCTTTGAAGTTGCATTGGGTCCTTGAAAAGCCTTTTTTGTTATTTCTGACTTGCCTTTTCTTCCCATACCCTCAACAGAGCACAGGAGTATCAGAGACTGTGCAGTCACAGACCTCTATGTTGCTATACTAATTGTTCCAGTTGACATCTGATTTTTTGAACCTTGCTGCAAAATTCAAAATCCAAACCTCATATTCATCTCAGGCGTTGAGGCAGCTTTTTGAGAACATACATACTTTTTCTGATGGTACCACATTGCTTTGAGAGGATTGGTCCACCTCACTGTTGGTGACAGCTCTGAGAAGAGGACCTTTAGTGTTATCCTGAATGTATTTTTATGCTCTGGAGAACTCTACATTAGTCCTGTTATATAGATCTTCTACATACTTGTTCTAGTCTTCAACTACTTGTCAAAACTTAGCATTTTTCCTTGGGAAAATATCACTGGCAAGAGAGAGGCAAGCTTACTAAGATAGACAATCTTAGACCCCCTGAACAGAGTTCAATGGTTATTATCGTTGAAATAGAGCTATTGTAATTGATATTGGATCTCTAGAAAGTAGCACCCAAAAGTCAGTACCTGTTCTAGCCTTTTAATAGCTCTGGGCACTGCTGGCCAGGTAGAATTAGCCAGATCTGGCAAAAATATACAGATTTGTTCTGGTTCTGGCCAGGACAGGGTTAATTTTTTCAGCAGCCAGGGGGGACACAGTCAGGACCCTGGGGTTATTTGGATACCACCTCAAGACATGCACGGAGGGCATGGAGAGGGGTAGGGTTTTTCTAGTGTTGTTAGGGTGTGCAGGGTGTGCAGTTGGGTGGCATCAAGATCTGCAGTTCTGCATGATGAGCAATCGCATGTGGATTTTTTGCCCGTTTTTTAAACTCTGTGTGCTGGTTTGAAGGTAAACTAGTGGGAGGAATTAACCCCACACAAATGCCTTGCCAGAGATTTTAAGTCAGAGTTTCAATGAAGGCAATAGTACAGAAACACTGGCTTAAACTGACAGTACAACCTGACACCCTGGTGGTCAGGGAGGTGGTAGCAGTACAACTGAATGGTGGTTGCAGTCCCGTTGGAGTGATGAATGTGGTCTTGTCAAAAATGGTGGTCCTATGAAAAGTCCTGGTTCTTCTCTGGAGGTCCAGTGGTGGTGGTCGACAGCTCTTGTCCTCTGGGTGTCCAGTGGTGGTCGTAGTGTCCCAAGCCCCAGATTATACACAGGCAGGAATGTTTGGTACCTCCCAAAATTGGGTATTTTGCAATGGGATGGTGTAATTCCATGAGTCATTCTGGGGAGTCCTTGATGGCCCATTAGCAGAGATGACCCCTTCAGGGTGGGTGGTGGTGCTGCTTCCCAGAGGGTGTTATCATGGTTGAGTCATGGTGAAGACAAACACTGCTCCACTCATCTTAACAGTTCATCAGAAGGTAATGTAGATGGTGGTGGAATACATACTTTGGTTACACCCCATATTGTAACCCAGGACACTCTGCTATTAGAATTGCTGTTGTTACTGATGGTTTTCTTATTTCATCACTGTTTCTAGTAAATTGTTCTTTATCTCAACCCACGATCTTTACCTTTCTGTGCCTCCAATTCTCCTCTTCATCCAGCCACAAGAGGGCTGGGGGTAAATGAGTGAGCAGCAAATGGTCAGGAGTGTTTCAGTTGGGAACACTAAACTGGGGAATATTATTCCTAAACCATAACAGGCTCTTTGACTCATTTTTGTCAAAAGTCTCCGTAAAGGTTGCTGGAAGCCATCCTCCCTTTTTTGAGGTAGTTTCAGTTGCAGAGACCTATGAGGCTCCCTGTGATTGCTTATTTTTTATTCATTATCTCTGTGCAGGTGCTACCGGAAGAAGTTGTCATGTAAAGTGATCTACAGTGTAGGATGATAACATTCAGCTCTACCTCTCATTTTCATCAGAAGCAGGTACCACCATCACATGACTCCCAACATTTGGCAGTGGTACAAATCTGCATTAAAGACTGTTGGCTGAAGCTCAGGGGAAATAAGATGGAAGTGATACTGACTCTCAAGGAAAAGTTGGAAAAGTAGGAGGAGGACCTGGCAAAGTTTGAAGCTGTTTCATTAGCTGAGGGAAGATAAAAGACTACTGTCAAAATGACCTCAGTTTGAGGTTTTGACTAGATTCCTCCCTACCCCCAACCTCCCAGACTGCAGAAACATTATTTATCACAGAGAACTGACTACAGGGTTCTCTCTTTTCCTGTCAATTTCAGATCATAGGTTATTTGATGTCTTGGTTTGAAAGACAGGTGTCTGCCAAGGAAGGCAAGAACCTCCCTTGGAATGGAAAATATGACCCCCTTCCCTCCAAGTTATTGTAACTTTGAAATTACTGGCTTTCAGGCAAAGATGTGGGAAAAGGAGTAACAGTTCTTTACTAGTATGTATATATATGTGTAACAAGGCGAACAAACAACAACGGCAGCAACAACAAACCAGACCAGGAACCCAGTGCCAGCCTTCTCTTGGTTGTCAGGCACTTTCCCCTTTGCTGTAGTTACGGCCACAGCCGGCAGGGGCGCTGTTGGCTCCCGGCCGGGCAGGGCAGGTGCAATGATTCCCCGCGGCTGCAGGGGGTGCTGTGGCACGAGCTCAGCCGCCTCTCCATGTGGTAATGGTGGCACAGCTGGCACGAGAGATTGAAAATGGGCTTCCTTTCCAAACTCACGGGGGGCAGCCAGACCACATGCCCCTNGGGCAGCCAGTCCCAGTGCCCCTCTGGGTCATTAAATGGACCCTAGCAGGAACCTTGGAGCAGCAGCCTGGTACAGCAGAGGCGAGCACACCTGGGGTGGCAAACAAAGTGTAGCAAAAACTCCAAAGCCAAGCCAGGAGCTGCCGGGTGTCCTGGTGGACATGGGGTGCTGGGTTAAAGTGTAGCAAAAAGCCTGAGGCAGCAACAGAAAACAGCGGGGCTGGGCAGTAGCAGCTGGGCTCCCACAAGCAGCTGGGGAAACGCGCCCTCCAGAGGGGGGAGGGGGCACCGTAGTAGATGGTGAGTGTCCTTTCTAGTGAGATCAGGTGTTGGAAAGGTCCCAGTTCAGTGACCACTCTTACGAGCAAAGGCTCACCCACAGTCAGGAGAAACAGTGCAGGACAGAACTCCGTGGTGGCAGTGAATTCACTCTGGAGCAGCAGCCCAGCACCAAGACCATGACCATCTTCCCTCTGCTCCTGAGAGTAAGAGAGCAAATGAGGGCTGAGCCCAGCCCCTCACCCTCACTTCTTGTGGTATCTCTGCCCTTTCCAAGAGAAAGACCCCAGCTAAGAGATGGTAGCAAACGGCACCTTTCCCCCTCCGTCTCCTCCCAGCCACATCTTTTGTTTCTTAAGTGTCGTAGTTATCATTTCTTAAGCAACAAATGGGAGAAAATTCCCTTAGAGAAAGGAAAAAAAAAGGAAAAATCCTAACCTTCAACACTCATTTATACTTTTACCATTTCTAGGGCAATGTTTTCTTGTGTAGAACAGGCAGGAGATTATGGGAAGCTCTGATTTGCAGAATAGGCAGACACCTTGCTCCTGTGCTTAGCAGTTTGCAGCTGCAGTGTAGGAGATTCACAGTGTCAGTCTGTCTTGCCAAACCTGACATGACCCCTTTCTGTAGCTCCAGCCAACCTGTTAATAAATTTTCCAGAGTTATGGACCAAACTGTAGTGGAGATATACTTGAAAGAGGCAAAGGATGGACCTTCTGGAAGGTGAACCTCTTTCACCAATGCCCACAGACAGCAGATCTTACCCTCTCTAGAGAGGCACAGGATGGTTCACTAGTGGTGGAAATCACATCTCCTTTCATTGGTGTACATAGCAGAGAACATGCCTCCCTTCCCTATATTCATGTATGATTTGGGTAGGGAGGAGGAGAAACAAACATTATTTTTTTTTCATTTTTCTTTGCTGAGTAGCTTTACAGCTTGTTATCAGCTAGTTCAGTTCTTCTCCAAGGCTTCCTTCTACATACTAGCTCAGGACAGCCTTTAATGCAAAAGAGTGAAAGAGAGAGCAAACAAATCCACCCACCAGTCCCAGGCACTTCATAGAGAAGTATATTTATACCTGCTGTTGAGACACTGCCTGAAGTGCGCAGCTAGTTTTTAACCTGTAAATATGTGCACCAGCTTTAAATATGCTACGTACAATGCAGGTGCCAGTAGCAGACTAGCTACTGCATTGGGGAGCTCTTATGCTGCTTTTCACACACAGTTTTTGCAACCTGGGCAGCACTCCACACTGCTATTGTCTGGCTGCTGGCTATGCTGTGCCATGAGCATGCTAGACATAACCATAATATACACTGAATCTTAAGCCGAAAGTTTCCCTGGAATTTGGTGCAAAACATGTTCAGGAGGAAGAGTCAAGCTGAATTCTCTGGTGATAGACATAGACTTGCTACATAGTTATTTCTGTTATGCAATTTTTTTCTTTAATGCTCCATGACCTGGTTCTCTGAAGAGCTTATGGCTAGTATCTGGAGACCATCTAGGCAAATGTCCTTCTCGGGGAATGTGGGCACCCAGAGCTCTGCAGGCAGATGGGCACTGGATGAGGAACCTGAGACTGCACAGGAGGACATGAAGCACAATGTGTGCACTCCTAGTGCCCCTGGAAGTATGGACGTGTCTCCTGCTAATGATGACTGTGACGGGCAGACGGCAATGATAACCATATAAAGAATTACAAGCTGAACAAGGAGATGAAGCAAAATATCAGTAGCAGTCACATGACATATGTGCCTTCTGGCCCTTTCTCACATCCTTGGGGTGCAGCATATGTTCCCTTGTGTCCCACCTGGGGTGGTTGCAGTCACGGGAACAGGTAGGGCTTTCCGCTCGTTTTCACAATGAGTCTGGCATCACCCTCACAAAAAGAAAAGTATACCTGAAGTCCTCCATATGTCAGTGGTACCCAAAGAGAGGGGAGAAGAACATTGCAGACTATATGAGAGCTGTAGTTTTGACAAGCAGAAGAGAATATTTCAGAGGAACCAGATTTTGTTTACTTTGTAAACTTGTATTCTGGGCATAGACCATTCTTTTGTTGAATTCATACTGCATCCACCAGCACAGTGGGGCACAATTAATAATCAAAATTGCATTTCATAGAGATTTTTGGCATATATTTTCACCCAGTCACACTGTGTAAGATGATTGACATAAAATTCCTCTTCAGTTCAAAGGGAACAGGGGATTGACAAATATCATAATTCACTTGAAAAAAAGTAGGAGCTTTGGTTGCATCTGGTGCATTTTGGAGTGTATTATTTCCTTTCAAATAATATAACTATTCTAATAAGATGGTTTGTTTACCTCTTGTCTGCTAAAATATCATTGGAAAATGAAATTTGAAGAAGGACATGGATAAAAACTCGACTGTGCCAGCCTTTGGAAATAGTGGTTTGTGTGCTGCTGCCATCTGATGGTTATTCTCTTGAAATGCTGCACAATGCCGGGCCGCAGCTGTACAGGAAGGGGTCAGTACTTCAGTCCTGCACTAGGGACAAGCAGAACTGGACTGGGCTCTCCCACAAGCAAGTTGTAGAAATGTGTATTGCATTTGGCTAGAAAGCAAGTATAAACGAGATTTTTCTCACCTCAGTTTTCTTGTTCGTTGCCATTTCTACAATGTGTAAAGTGAATCAGTGTTGCAGGAGTTTACAGGTGTATTAAAAAAAAAAAGACTTTTCATTTGAAATGTCAATGGCACTAGTTGAAATGTTTACACTTATAGACAATGATCAGTAATCTGTGCAGATGCCGATGGGGCAACTATGTCTTAGAGAAAGGAAAGACAATACAGTATGCTGGGAACAATCAGATTTTATGGAACATTTACATAGGATGAAGTTTTTCACACACATGGGAACACATATTCACATATGAATAATAAGGTTTATTTTCCCCAAATTGAAAGTTGTGCAAAATAATCGCTTCTGGTATATCAAGGCTGAGTGAGCTTCAGAAGGTCCCCTGTTCTGGATAACAGCAATTTTAAAAAAAGAGGTGTTTTGTGGCTTATGCAGAATGCTTATTTTCAGTGAAGTTTTGCTAGCTCTTAAACATAGAATTGTAGAATGGTTTGGGTTGGAAGAAACCTTAAAGACCATCTAGTTCCAACCCCCCTTCCATGGACAGAGACACTTTTCAGTACAGTAGGTTGCTGAGAGCTCTGTCCGGCCTGGTCTGGAACACTTCCAAGGATGGGGCATCCACAACTTCCCTAGGCAACCTGTTCCAGTGCCTCACCAACCTCACAGTAAAGAATATTTTTCTAATATCTAATCTAACCTACTCTCTTTCAGTTTGAAGCCACTCTCCCTTATCCTGTCTTATAAGGCTCTTATAAAAAGGTCCCTCTCCATCTTTCTTGTAGGCTCCCTTCAACTACTGGAAGGCCACAATTAAGTCACTCTGAAGCCTTCTCTTCTTCGGGCTGAACAAACCATATTCTCTCAGCTTTTCCTCATAGGAGGGGTGCTCCACCCCTCTAATGATCTTAGTGTCTCTGGACTTACTCCAGCAGGTTGATGTCCTTCCTCTGCTGGGGACCCCAGAGCTGGATGTAGCACTCCAGATGGGGTCTCACCAGAGCAGAGCAGAGCAGAGGGGCAGAATCACCACCCTCACTCTGTTGGCCACATTTCATTTGATGCAGCCCAGGACACATTTGCCTTTCTGGGCTGCAAGCACACTTTGCTAGATCATGTCCAGCCTCTCATCCACCAGCACCCCCTTCTTGGCAGGGCTGCTCTCATTCTGTTTATCCCCTGGCCCACATTGATACCAGGGCTTGCCTCAACCCAGATGTAGGACCTTGCATTTGGTCTTGCTAAACCTCATGAGATTCCTACGGGCCAAATTCTCGAGCTTGCCTGGGTCTCTCTGGATGGCATCCCATCCTTCAAGTGCGGCAGCCACACCACTCATCTTGGTGTCATCTGCAAATTTGCTGAGGGTGCACTTAATCCTTTTGTCTGTGTCATTAATGAAGATCTCAAANTTAATGAAGATATCAAATAACACAGGTCCCAATACCCACTGAAGGACACCACTTGTCACTGGTGTCCATTGGGACTCTGAGCCATTGACCACTACCCTCTGGATGTGACCATCCAAGCAATTTCTTATTCATATAGTAGTCCATTCATCAAACCATCTTTCTCCAATTTAGAGAGAAGGATGTTGTGGCAGTGTCAAAAGCTTTGTAGAAGTCCAGATAGATGGCATCTGTAACCCTTCCCTTGTCCACTGATGTGGTCACTCCATCAGAGAAGGACACTAAGTTGGTGAGGCAGGGCTTTGCCTTGGTGAAGCCCTACTGGTTGTCTCAAATCACCTCCCTGTCTTCCATCTGCCTTAGCATGGCTTCTACAAGGATCTGTTCCACAATCTTCCCAAGCACAGAGGTGAGGCTGACAGGTCAGTAGTTACCAGTGTTATCCTTTCTACCCTTTGTAAAGATGGGTACAATGTTTCCCCTTTTCTAGTCACCTGGGACTTCACCTGACTGACATGACTTTTCAAATACCATGGAGAGTGCCTTGGCAACTACATCAGCCAATTCTCTCAGGCCTCTGGGATGCAGCTCTTCGTGAATGAGTGTTTCAAATCTCTTGAAGAGTCACTGGCAAAGGTATCAGTAAAAACAGGTTTAAGATAAAAGTGACAGCATGGCAAAGTTCGTTGGCAAGGTTCACTGTACTACTTACTAGATGGTTAAGGCATACAAGGAAAAGCAAACAAAAATCCAAAGTCAATTAATCTAAACCAAATTAATCCTCAAATAATCTATGTGGAGGTGGAGGGGAGGGTGGGGGGAGACAAAACAATGGAAAGAGTAGGGATAAAAAAGAATACAGCCTGAAGGCCCAACAGCACTTATAATTAAATTTTACAGTACTTAAACCTAGCAGCATTTAACTTAAGCTTAACAGCACTTTAAGAGCATTTAACTTAACTGAACTTACAACTTCAGTTAAACCATTTAGCAAAGGATTCATATTGGGTTTATTATATCACAACAGTAACTTACTTAAAGCCTAATTTATAAACCTGAAGTACTTAAGAATCTTGGAAAGCACCATTTCTCCCACATTTGATATAGCATATGCACACTTGCATGCACACAGACATAAAGGGTTTGTACAAGGTACCTGTTAAAAATTTCCCTTTGAGGTACTGAAATACTCACTTAGATGTCTTTGCATCTTCTCAACAGGCAAAGGGTTGAGCCTCAAGGAGTGGGAGTATCATCCCAGGATCAGTCATCATTTGGTGATCCTTTGAGTATAGCAAACTTGAGAGTTCACTGGCTCTGAGAGGCTTTCAGAGGGACTTTGCTGGTCACAGCTGCTGCTGGTCATAGCTGCTGCAGTTCAGGAGAGCTCAAAGGGTCTCATTTTGGACCGCTGTTTATAGGGCTGCAAGAGATTGGCCTTTAGTCATCCTGGCCACACTTCAGGTCAGAAACTTTCTTTGGAAAATTGAGAACAAAAATATTGTTCCACTTAGGCTGTTATTCAGGCAAAAAGTTTCCAAGGCTGCTGATTAAAAAAAAAGCAGGACCTCATTAGACGGCACAAATTCCTGAGAGTAGACAGTGCTTTTGATAAGCTCAAGAAGAGCTCAGCCCAGGTACTGTTCAAAGCTGAGACCTAGCAAGCATTTTTCAAATCAGAGCGAGGCCTGGGGGAAAACAGATGCATGACCACAGCCCCATAGACTTATGTGCATTCAGGTTGCTCGGGTAGTCATGAAGATGATCTTTATAGTGAGAGGGACTTTGCTCCCCTAAGCCCCATCCTACTCTCTGTACACCTGGGAGGTGTGGGAAGAAAGTTGCCATCAAAGACTGAGCCATAAAATTGAGTATCTCGGCCTTCTCAACCATTGTCACCAGTTTTCCAGCATTGTTTATCATGGAGGAGGGACTGGGGTGTACTCCTTCATTGTTCTTCCTTTTCTGGTTAACATCCCTGTAGAAGCTCTTCCTGTTATTCATTGCATCCTTCAACAGATTCAGTTGTAGCTTAGCCTTGGCCTTCTTCACCTCATCCTTACTCAATTGTGCTTCATCTCTATATTCTCCCCAGGTCACGTGTCCTAGCCTCAACTGCCTGCATTTGCTTCTTTCTCTTTAGTTTGGACTCCAGATGAGCAGTACAGATTTCAATTTGTGAATTTAAAGTTCACATTTGTTCTTGCATTTGCAGTGTTTGTTCCTATCTTCCACATATACTCAAATGATGTAGAAAACAAATACTGATATTGATATACATTCATCGCTGTTAATGTGATTCAAGAGACATGCAAAAAATGTGCTAATATTTAGAAACAGTGTAGCAGCTCTCATGGCATCTTTTGCAGTTTTCAAGTATTTTCCAGACTGGAGACTGGAAAGAGGTTGTGTTGTTTGCATCCAGCTCCACAGAAAACCAGCTGTGGAGTCTTCAGGAGAAAGCAGAACTTAACTTCAACACTTATTACTAATTAGGAAATATTCTTTCATTAATGGTGAACCTAGAAGCCCTATAATTTCAGAAAGTTACTGAAGGCTTCTGAAAATAGGAGCCACTGTAACTGCATGTGAATATGGAGAGAGGAAAAGTTTCTTAAGGGATTTGGATTGATCAAGTAAAGGGCTAGAAATTTGGGGCACTTTTGATTTGGAAGGCATGTGCTTACTCATATGATATTATCTGAAGCAGAAACCTGATTAGTAAGTTCCTTTAAACTATTTTTATTTAAAATTCAGGCAGAAGAGAAATGGGATGCAGGAGCTAAATTATCCCGGTTCAATTAGCGCTGAAAGGTGAAGAGCCAAGGTTTACCTCACCAAGATCTTCAGGGGCAATTCTCAGGTTTCCCCTTTCCAACATAGACATATGTATCCTCCGCACAAGACCCAGAGTTACAGTTTTAAATTCATAGTTCAATACTGGACCATGTATCTACTTCTTCTCCGAACATACTTTGTCTTTCCTTGGTGCAATGCTCTGTATATATTTGCAGAATCTCTACAGGTTTGGGTGTCTCCACACATTAGGAGAACTCAGTAGAACTACATGAATAATGGATGTTTTGGTTTGGTGGCTGAACCAAATGATCAGGTGTCCTGGAAAAAGGGTGATTCGGGCAGACTAGAAACAAAAACACATTTTTCTTAATGGCAGTGATTCAACCTCCTCCCTTTTCTTTTTCATACTGTTGCCAAAATGATTTTTGCTTTTATATTTCCTTCATATATTCATAGCTCTGTAGACTATAGTTGTATATAGTTCCTAGCCAGCTCCAGTAGTTTTCCTACCCTGATAGGCAGAAAGGCAAAAAACATTGCAAAGGATCCAAGCCCCAGAGGGTCCAAGGCCCCTATCCTATCTTGGTTCTTCCTGGGAGCCAAGATTGAAACTAGCTCTTTAAGACCCGTTTTCATAAACAAAGTTTATTTCCTGTATCAAGGGGGACTGCAGAAGAGATGGAATCAAAAGGAGGGAATTACTTCATCACCTGTGCTTCTAATTGGGGATTCTTGTCAATTATGCTAATTTGTTAAACTTATAAAACAGTATTCACCCTGTGCGGGTTGAGCATTTTTCCATATCTGCCCCTTGGAGGCCTCCAATAAAGACCAGCCTTTAGATTACCTCCTGTACTGATATTATCTTGAAAGTGTGTAGTTTCATTTCTAGGTCTTTAAGGCATCAATACCGGTCTTCAAAACAAAAAAATAAGTGTTTTTTGGGAAAAAAAAAGAGTTTAAAAAGCCTCATTTGAAAGAGAAAAGTGAGATAATTTAAAAATGTCAAAATAAACTATGCTGATTTGGCTGAGCCTCCCTTCCCCTTTTTTTTTTGTCCAACTTACATCCCTTCTAAAGACAGTATTCCAATTGCTAGAAACCTTTAATTCATTTAAACAGGACTAATGGTTGCTATGAATAAGTGGTGTCCCTAAAGGTGGCCTTGGTCTTGCTGAAAGGGCTTTAGATGCTAGTCCATTCAAGGAAAAACCACTACCAGCATCCATTCTGGACATTTTCAGAAACTTGTGAGACCTAGCAAAAACCCTCTTTGGGCCCCTGAAGAGTCAATTTCCTAGTAGAAACCTGGGCTATGGGTATCCTTGCTGGTTATAAGAAACTGACAGGAAAAACTGGACTATTACTATTGGTGAGCTATTACCGTTACTGAAAACTTCACAAGGAGGGAAGCTCTATTCCTGCTCAGGACAGCATCAGGCATGGTCTAATTGACAGTCTCATTTAATTGCAATTTGGAACTTGTAAGAAAGAAAGCCACTCCTTTTTTGAGGTTGTAAGATTTTATTAGGGGACAAAGTCAATAAAGCAAAAGCAACAGCACTGGGCGCATGACCATAGTCAGAGGAGCGCCGTCACACATGAAACTTCAGGTTCATATACTCCAGGTATTGCATCAGCCACATACATATTCGTAAGTCAGGATACATATTCAGAGCTTTTCAGAAACTATTTAACATTTTCTTAAAACTGATTAACATGTTCCCTCCTCTGTCCCACATTTTTAGAGCATGCATAGTGTGGTTTAAGTCAAGATGGACACAGCACCACACTTGTTGTAATCCAAAGCCATAATAATTTTTTATTTTCTCTACTGCTTCTCTTATACCTTTTCACAATTGTTGTGGCTTATTGAGATTGGCTGCTTAGCAAACAATGACAAGGCTGTCTAACAAACCATGACCATTCAAGCAGTAAAACAATCAGCTATACAAGCAAAAGTATAGTTGCTACATATTATCCTCAAATCCTTCTTTGTACACATTTAACGTCCCTGAACAAGAACATCCTCTCCTTGTGTCCAGAACATCTTCTCTCATTGATTATCTTCTTGGCCTTTTCCGTGGGTTTCACTGAAGCTGCAAAATTCTCGGTAAAATCTGATGGGTAAATTCTGACTGTCTTTAGGTCTGACACTGAGAGGCTGTCAGTCCAGCTGTCAATCTCATCAGGTCCCTCTTTTTGTATTACAAAGGCAGCATTTATTGACTTTTGCAAGGCCCTTTGCAAAAAAGACAATAAACATGGCACAGTAAGCAAGATGCAAAAAATGACCGATATGCGCAGGCATCCAGTTTTAAGTAGATTTTTGATCCATCCTGCAATTTGCCATTTGCCAAACAAACTAGTAAGCCAATCGGATTCTGATTCTTCACGCAATTTTGACACGCTTGTTTGTAATTCCTTAATGTGGGCATGAATAGATTTTGAACGATCAGACAAATTCATACAGCACATTCCATCAAAATCTTCACATCCATGTCCATGTCCTAGAAGCAGAAAACCTATAGCAGCTCTATTTTGCAATTTAACATGCCTTACTGAATTCACATCTGTTAATAATCCGGCTAAAGCAAGCAAAGTGGCGTTAGTTTGCCGAGCTAACCAACATCCTAACTTGTTTAACTGTCCCAATGCTGTAGCAGTTGATATTTGTGGGAAAGGAAGGAAGTAGCCCATCGAGTACCTGATGGCCAAAATTTGGCATTGTCATCACAATCAAGGGCAAATGCGTGGGTACTGCGTTTTCCTCTCTGTGGTTTATGCTGTAAAATCATAGATGTGTTAGGTGTTAACAGTGAGAGTTGTCCTAAGCTACAAGGACCTCCCTTGATGTGTGATGGAATCGCAGCCCATGCTCGGTCTCCGCAAATGAAGAACACCCCTGATGGCAAAGCTAGAGGAACAGTAGTAGAGTGTGAAATATGTGGCGAATTGTGACTGCACCAGGCACTTTCATTTGCAAATATGGGTTGGTTAGGAGAAACAACCCATACTTTGGACTGATCAGATACAGAGTAATTAAACCTAACACAAAGGTCCATTTTCATGGATCCTAAAAGCTCTGTTTCCTGCGGCTCAAAGGTTGCATGGGGAAGTATGAAACCCACTGATCCCAAGCATCAGCGTGATTCTGTGATTGGAAAAGCTTGTTGACTGTCCTAGGCTTTGGCCATTCATCTAATGGCAAGCCAGCAAGGCAGGTAGAAAAAGGATTGTCAGGAGTAGCAGTGGCTAAGCACAGAGTATCTTGCCCTGTCACATTGGCCAAGGTAACCCACACTTTGGTTCTCGGCTGACTAACAGGCCAAGCAGAAATAGCAGGCACTAGGCTCAGCAAAGCTGACAAGTACAATACTGGCACCTGCATTTTTCTGTTATTTGTTGCCATTTACACTCCAGTACGTCCCAATGCAAGCCAATACCCCCTGATCATGAGGATATACAGTGCAGTCCAGTCCTCTTTGGTCACTGGTGCTCCATGCTCTCTCTCATTGGAGGTAGCTCGAACTACGCT
>VZRR01013130.1:921617-948214 GCA_013398015.1 Oreocharis arfaki | reverse complement strand
AAAAAAACCCAACTGCAATTCATCAAATTAAAATGTTATTGTCCCACCAGTGTATAAGAAAAAGAAAACCATGGAGAATGCTTTTCTGTTGGACGAAGCTGTAGAGATAAATGTAGGGAGATATATATGAGGTTTATCCACGTTCTTATAAGATTGTGGTGGTGGGTAAATCTTGGCTAACAGTCAAATCCCCACACAGCTGCTTGCTTACTCCCCTTACGAGGGGACCAAATAAAATGAGAAATCTTATTGGTTGAGGCAAAGATAGGGAGATTGCTTACAGTTACTGTTACAGGCAAAAAAAAGCTCTATACAGGGGAAATGAAATTATTGTCAGTTTAAATAGATTTAAGTGGTGAGCAAGAAAAGACAAAAAATAAAGCAACACCCTTCCTCACCAGTTTGTCATGCCTAACTTCACTCCTCCACTCCCAAGCAGCTTCAATTTTTATTTATTTTAGCCTTTCATGTCAGCTGTAGAAGACAGATGATACCTGGTTTGACAATACGGGTTTTTTTCCAAGTTATTTAAATAACAGATAGAACTTCTGCCAAATAAATGCTTTGTATGGCATAATCCGCATTTTTTATTTTAACCTAAAGCTCAATCATACAGAACTACTATCCTGATTCTTCCAGAAGCTATATACTAATTTACCCCTCAATTACCATGGAATGCTACTGCAAAATATAAACTATATATCTATCTATCTATATATATATACATATACACATCAGACTGGTAATCTGATTTTTAATGACACATTTTGACGATATTTTTAAGTTCTTGTTCATTACATTGAATTTGGTTGCTTCACCATTTCTGAAAGAAGGGCACTGTTTTGAGATATTTGCAATAAAAAACACTCGAAGGTAGATGAGTTTACCGTTAGTAATGTCAATCGACATTTTATTACCAGTGTAGTATTTTCTACCACTCCATCAAGTGCTTTAGGAAATGAAGCAACGTAACGTAACAGAGATACTGCTTCAGAAAAGTCAGTCCTCTACAGTAGGTGGCTTGAAATGTGTGCCAAGTAGCATGGAAAAACAAACCAGAACAAAACAACTCTTCATATGCCTGTGCTTCCCAGTATGAACTTTATAGCTCTGACACCCTGGGTTTTCATTGTCAGTAATCTTACATTGAAACAGTCTCTGTCTCATAACACTGAAGTTGTTTTTCAGAAGTTCTCTGTCATTAATTCTTGCTTGAAGCCATATAATTAAAACCTCACGAGCTGTTTCTTGGTGAAAGATGAGTACTTTTTACATGAAGATAGAACACAAATCCCACTCTTAATACAATGGACCTTCTAACCTGGCACTCTCATAAAACCAAGATGTTGCCAAGTAAATTGGCTGCAAGTGCTATCAGTGCCCTGCAGTGCTTTTGTTAATTATATTGCCATAGTGCCTGACGCAGATAGCAATCTTTCCAAAAGAGCAGGCAGATTTAAAGAGGCAGAATTAATTAAAATTGATTTGTGCAGTCTGTCATGTTGAGCTCTGCTGGGAGAATTTTCTTTCCCCTTCTCTCTCTAATTCCTGCTGTAGTAGTACATGTAACACGTAGTTGCCTCACCTTGGAGTACTAATTATGGTGAATGAATGGGATTTGTCTGCTGTGATAGGTTACTCACAGGATTAGAAGACATCAAAATTTACTTCGTTTGAGTACCACCCAGAGGGAATACCTTTTTATTCCAACTTTCTGGGGAAGACAGGGGACGAAAAAAGAAAATTCGAAGGTCACAATTTTTGCAGCTGAGGTCATAGTTTGCTTTAATATGGCCAAAGATACAGGACTGAAAACCTTTGTTGCAGGTAAGATAGAAAATAGCAATGTAAGATGTGCAAGAATGAAAATGCTCCAACATTATACAGAGAAATCCCAATGTGAACAGTGAATTTATTTCTTGTGTATGAGGTTCATTATCAAGAAATACTGCCCAAGAATTCCTGACCTCCTTTATCCAGTTCAAATTTTATATAGAATTCTTCTCATATTTAAAAAGCTCAAAAATTTGAACATTATAAATAACCCTGAAGAAAACGACAGCTGTTTCTTTTACAGAAATTTTCCTATCCTACTGGCAAATAATGGGCATATGTGAGAAGAATTCATGCTCTTTAAGTATTTAAATCAAGTCACTCCAAGCTAGATTTTCAAGAATTTGCTTTTTTGAAAAATCCTTAACTTCAAATATTTTAGATTTGGTATGTGGTTTGCAGTCAGTTCTTTTCAACTGTGATTTATGCGTATAAAAGTAATTTTTATTATTTGTCAAGGTGAGAATAGGGATATGATGAAGGCACAAACTATAAACCCAAGCTTCTCCTTATACTAAACACTTTTACCCAATGTTATGAAAAAAAAGGTGTATTTAAGATAAGAGCTAAAGTGTATTTATTAATGAGGGGCCTATCAAGCAGGACTTGATACATTCAGCAGATTTTTTTTTTTTAAATCCTTTCCTGGATTTTTTCAACTGCAAAATCTTTCACTGGGTTTCTGGTGCTGATACTGCAATTTGAAAAAAAAAAAAATCTTGATTTAACTTCGAAGAAGGATTATAATTTGTATTTACTGTAAGAATTTGGATGGGTATTTTAAGCAAAAAATTGTTTTCGTGCAACTCTTTACTGAATCAAAGTTTGAAAAAAGTATTTAAGGTGCCCACAACTGTTGAAAAACCCATGCAGCAACTGCTTGTCTTGTACCTTCTAAAATTCTTATTGTCCTCTGAGTGGATAAAAACCATGGAAAAATCAATTATTCAATAATTATTTCCATTTCCATATTTAAGTCTAACAAGCATGATGTTTCTGTTGAAACCGGATATTCAAGAGCAGAATTTGCTTTATGTTGCATCACATTTATAGAAATTCTTCTGGGAAAAAGGGCGGAAGGAGAAATTTGTTGTAAGAATAAGAAAAAGAGGTAGACACAGTGACAAATAATGTGGAAAGAAGCTAGATGGCAAGTTAAATGTGCAAATATAGCCAGTACATGCCAAGGTGAGTATTTTGCCTGAGGTATTTCCTTCACGAGTGTCCTTTGAAACTGGCACTTCAGCCAGTTTTTAGTCCATTTCACTATCTGTTAATCTAGTCTGTACTTCATCAGTTTGTTTATAAGGATGATACAGGAGACACTCTTGAAAGCATTACTAAAGTGTAGATAAACCACTGCTTTCCCCTGAATTAATATCTTGACTTAGCAGTTTTCTATTACTCCTTTTAAGTAAATGGTGCTATGTGAAATGTATCATGAGCGCTTAAGATAACTTTTAACCCCAAAACAACAGTGAAATGTATTGGTAAGCCAAGAAAATATTACTGAATTAAATAATAAGTGGGGGGCTAGGAATTTATCTTTTTTTGCAGTGCAACTTATTAACTGAGCTCAACCACCCTCTGGTGATTTTAAGTATATTAAGTTTCTCTTCAAGGCTGATAAACATTATCCAAAAAATAAGCTTTAAAAGTCTTTTTTGAGACTAAAAAAGTCTGCTTTGAAAGTTTTTCAGTCATGTAGATAAGTGTTTTTGCCTGAAACAAAAGTTCAGTTCCTGCTATAGCCCAATGAAACCAATGAGAAATCTTGAATAGTAAACTGAATGGAATAATGAATTAAACCTCAAAAGAAGATAAAATTAGTTCTTATCATGTAGAAAAGTTGAAAAGAAGTTACATCACCACTACATTTGTAGTAGATTGGCTGTACAGAATGGCCAATTACTAAAAACTTAACCAGTGACTATACTGAGATGATGAAAATCCAATCTTCTCATTTTATTCAGTTTCAACTGTCTTTTTATTTTCACCAACCGTTTTCCAGTGACAGATGGAACTATAACAAATCTTCTACCAGAATAACTAAATTGATATAAAGGTACAACTTAGCAGATGCAAATACTTTGATGGCAAAAAACTTTAAAGAACTACGAAAATTGATTGTCTTGATCATCTTTATTTGCTTAAATATTTTTATCTTGATGATTTAAAATATTTTTTTAAACACGGCTAATCTGATTGTTTAAGTGGGGATGAAGAAAAGAGGTTTCACAGCAAGTCTGCTAGTGAGTAGGTGTTATTATGTGTTATTTGTATCTAGTACACAGTGCTTTCAGGTGAAGGTAATTTTCAGGTTTCTGAGGAGTCCTTTAATTATTTCTCTTTTGAGTTACAGCAAGCAGATGTGAGGTTAAACCAGTGGGAAAAGAAAAAAAAAAAGAGTATTTTAAATTATTTTAACAAGAAGCTGCTCAAACAAGAAGCTTAACAAGAAGCTATTCAAATAGAAACGATTAAACCAGAAAAAGAAAACTGTACTACCTACCCAGAAATAGAGTACTACAAAAAATCAACCAAATTTTTAGATTATATGAACCAGTATTCCTCATTTAAAATCAGTAAAGTTGCACTAACCTACATCATCTGAGAAGTAGGATTTCTTTATTTTTAGGAAAATACCACTGAAATGCCCTTACTAAATATATGACAATTATATAGATTGTATATAGGTCAGCAGCAGTTTTTCAACAAACCTTGATAAGATTAATTTTGAGAAATCTGTACTGTATACCTTTGTTGACAGTTAGGAAAAAGCTAGGAATCAAACAGGAAAGGAATGATGTCCTGAGGGTTTCGGGTATGAGAAACTATACAGGAATTTTCTGATTCCCTAGCAGACCTGGAAGCTGAATCCAAACCTAGTGAGTGACTTGGGAGAAATCAATTCTGCAGTCTATGCTTCGGTTTTCCTTTCTGCCCTTGCTTCTCTTATTCATTCACATCCATCTGTTTTGAACATGACTTATTTCTGGCAAGGAATTTGCAGTTGCTGCAATATGAAATAATTGCTGGGAAACAGAGACCTTTGATTCTTCAAAGTGATCCTCAGATGAGCGTGTACAATGATCATGGCAGTCCCTTTTCTAGGAATGAGGCATTTAAGGCGAGGAAAGCAGCTTTAAAGCCAAAGTCTTGGCTAAATTTATTCATCTGTGTTTTTAAACAAAACACACATTTTATATATGTATATGTATTAGAGACAAGCAAGAAAAGAAGATATAATCCTAATGGTTCTAATTTCCAATGACATTCCAGGCATATTGCTCCCTTCAGATTTAACAGATTTTCTTGCTCTGCACTAATGGTACCAAAGTGGAAAACAAGTAACAAATGTTTATTTAAACAATAGGGGTTTTTTTCTTAATAACCAAAGAAATGAAAAACAAGGCACAAAGAAGGAGTGAGCATTTGTTCCATACTGAGATCTCTTAATTACAGTTTCATATGAGTATCTTCTAACTGGGGTTAGAATTACTTCTGGGATATATCCCATATGTCATCAATTAAATTAAGGTGTTACACGTGTATTTAAAAATCGTATTCCGGACAAGATGACTTCCAGAAGTCCCTTCCAAGCTGCACCATTCTGTGGTGGTGTGATTCTTTGAAATACCCAATAAAACTTAAAAATAGCCTGATAATTTCAGTTCCTTTAGGTGTTTAAAGGGAACAGTGAATCCTATTTAGTCCTATATGGAACCTTACAATGCTGTTAATTTACTTTAACTCCATCCTGTGAAAACTAGTTCAAAAATCCATTAATTCACTTTAAAGAGCTAGCTTTAACAACAACATCAACAATAACAAGAAACAATGGTGTTAAGCTTTCTGCATTCCAGAATGAAACTTATTATTGCTTTTAGCTAATAAAGTTTGAGTTTTTAAACACCTCTTCATGAATATACAGTCGTAACAACCTGCCACTTTAACAGAAGAAGCTGTTAAGTGGTAAATAGAATGTCTTTGAAATTTGTTACAGGAAAAATTCAAGCTTAGTCTTCCGCAGTGCTTTTATTTACATCCTCTCCCTAGTCATGGCAGTTTCAGCTCTGCTCCTCTGTGCATAGAACATGCCAAAGTAGAGAGTTAAGGATTCTTGAGTTTTCAGTAACTCTGTCAAACTTTAAATTATCACATATTAATGTTGATGTTGGTATATTAAAAAAGCTTTCAAGCAGTGCAGGTATTGAGAGAACCATTAACGACAGAAGGATCATCAATAGTTACCAATCTGGATCACTTGAAATAAGACCTGCAAGAAATATGCAAAACAAATATTTTTTCCAAAGATTTGAAAATTGAATAATTTTCTTTTCCTATACTGGTCTTTGTGGTCTTTGAGAATTTACTCCTATGGCTTTTTTCTTTTTTTTCTTTTAGACAGACAGTACCCAGAATTGTAAAGGGCAATGGTCTGAACTGCAGTTCACCATTACAGTTNAAACAAACAAACAAAAAAACCAACCAAAAAAACAAATCAACCAAAAAAAAAAAAGAGAGAGAGAGAAAGAAATCTCCTATCTTAACTTTTAGATACACTTTTATAACACCAAATAAAAATATATGAAGCATTAAAACAGTATAGAATTCTAAAAGCTGAACTTCCAAGTCTATGTGATGGACCTTACAGTGGTATGTGCAAGTTTACAACCCAGCAAGGGGTATATACCTGGAAGCTTTTCATGCCTGTATTCATTGAAGGAGAACTGAGATTTACCCTAAAGCAGTCTTATTTAATTAGCCTGAATTCTTTGTTTAATGTAATGAGCAATCGAAGACATGAAATTATGAATTATGTTCTTCAAGAATCATGTCTAAGGGAAGAAGTGTTTCCTACAAGTGAGTAAAAGCAAAGATGATGTTACGGTACTTAACGTCTTGCTTTCCCCTCGTTATTAAAACTTATTACACCAAGTTATGCCAAATTGTCCTGCTGCAGACTGATACTAGACTTGTGCTTTTAAAGCATGTTTTTCAGACTACTTGTGTTTTAATAATATTGAGCAGTAGGGTAGATACTTTGGATTCAGGCAGTTTCAATTAATTCCTGAATATCTAAAAGTATAATGATGTAAATAGTCATCTGGTAAAAACTCAGGAACTCTTTTTACAAGCTCTTGTCTGAGCTATATGACCAGGTCTATTAGTTCACGCCCTGAAGCAGGTTCAAGGTTTCACAGTCAAATAGTCTTTTGGGAAAGAAGGTTCACAGAAATAAAAGTGTATATTTTTTTAATCCTTGTTAATCATTATTCAAGGTGATTTGCCATGAGCTTCTGAGAGCGTCCTGCTTGAAGACCATTGAAAATACTCGTTTAGACCATTGATCATTCAGACTAAGGTTTAAACACGGAGCTGCTCAAGTCCTTGAGTAGCTGATGAGTGAAGTGCTTTTCAAAGACATTACACGAAGTTCCGAAAGTGCCACCATGGCACTGATGTGGGGCTGCCCAATATGTATTGGCTACAACTCTCACAGCAGTCAACATGGTTATTCCACTAACAGCTCTGCATTTAACCCTTCACATTTTCTGCAGACTGTACAACATACACAAACATTATGCTGTTTAATTATTTGAAGGGGAAAGAAAACTACCCTGAGCAGCACTATTTGCTGCCTCTCCTTTGGTCGTCCTCTTCTATTTCATTAAACACATAAAGTGATTTTCCTGTCCTGATGAATGTGAGGTATCTTTGCTATCCCTAGCAGCATTCTGCAGTGTTTAAATGCCTTGGATGCTTAACATTTTCCAGGGTAGCACTCTTACTATTCACCAGAGTCTTGCTTAAAGGAATAAAGAGAATATTGGTTAGAAGGGAGTATTTTCTGAATATTCTTCCTAGCAAAAATGACTATTCTGTTTCCGATAGTAGCATGGAAGATTTCTAAAAGCAGCTTGAATTTTAAGGCAAAGACAATTCTAGTCTTAAATTTCTAGACATGGATATTAAGTATTCTGATTGCAAGTACAAGAGGATCCATATATAAAACAGCATTCTCAAAGTCACTTTTGTTCTAGAGAGACAGAAAATAAAATCTTGTATGTGATCACATTTAATTTTGTAAGTATTCCTGTTGACTATATATATGGAACTTTCACTTTTTGCCTTTACCTTTTTCTTGAAATAAATGCTCATAGTACTATGATTTATACTAACATATTATATAAATATTGTCCTATATATAGAGACGACAATTTTTGCTACTTCTAAAAAATCTAAAATCATGTCACAATGAATGTGTCATTTAAAGTCTTTTTCTATGTTCTAAGGAAAGATTTAATGTTTAATGAAGAGTTGTTTTTAGTTCCTAAGTGGTGTTTTGAAATGTGAAATATATTACTGCACATTACAGAATTTTTCTATTGTTTTGTCTTGTGTTTTGGAGCAATTGCTGAACATTTTCACTTCCCCTTTCCAAGTTTAAATAATTTGTGGCAGAAGACACAGCTGGCTGCTTGTACTGAAAAATGTTTCTAATTAGCTCTTAAAGTCGTCTTCTCTGAAGGCTCTTAGGACTCTCTCACAGATCACTTGTTGCTTTATTTCTCCCATCCATCATCTTCAGGCATCTTGACATTTTATAGTGCGTTATTTTTTACACACCTTGAATTGAGGCCCTTAACCTGATCCTAGAAAGAGTATTTTTCACTGAAGAGGGAAAAAAAGACCTGGTTTAGATCAGACAATCTCTGTGCTGCCTGCCTTAGTGGTACACAAACAACTGCTGTGCCATACTTCTATCCAAGCCTGTGTCTAAAGAAAATGCCACATAAGCTTACATTTATTTAAAGGACTGACAATTTTTTTATTGGTGCTTGTTAATAAAAAGACAAGGTGACCTTATTAATTTCTTCTTTTAAAATTTTTTCTGTTGTTTTGGGACTGGGGCTAGAGATAATTGGCATACTTCTTAACAGTCTCTAAAGACCAATTAACAACAGGGAGCCATGTACTCTGCCAGTCTGAGTTTCAATTAAATGTCTGCTCCAGGAGGAGCTAAACTAACACACAGCTATTGAACAGCAGTTACACTATTGATATAGCTGAGTCCACCACAGAGGACAAAGATTCTTGCTCCATGACAGATGGCCCAATGCTCTGGCAGTTAATACATTTTTATGATTTTTGAATCTTTCTGACCTTTTACTTTTCTGTCTGAATTAGTAGGGCTCTGTTTTGTTAGTAGAATGGAAGTTTAAGAACACATTTATGTGACGTCTTTTCAGGAACTCCTTTTTTTAAAAAATGTAAAATATATTCTGTTGGCAATACTTAGTAGTCTGATTTTTAATCAGTCAGGACTGCAATGTACATATTCTGACTGTAGGGAAGGTGGCAATTTCTGTTGAGTTTCTGTTGTTTTAATATAGCTGGGCCACCAAGGTAGGTAGAGACCAAAGAATAGTAATAATTAGTAAATGTTACTAAGAACATCACATGTGCACGTGATGAACATACATGTAATGGAATTTGATACTTTTATCCTAACTCATCGTTGAGCTGTATCTCAAAAAAATACTTTTCCAAAAAACAGAAACTTAAGGATCAAATCAACATAGCATATAAACATGTAAACATTCTTTCAAATTTCAAATTACAATTTAGAAGTATCTGCAAATTTTGGTTAGGTTATACAGTAAGATGGAATCTAAGAAAATGCAGTCAATTTGACATTATAATCTTTCCAGTATGAGAAATGGGCCAGAGTTTCACTCATTTACTTGTTTCTTCCCCTAGAATGCCATCCATATAAAGTTAAAATAATTACAATAGTAGTTAAAGAGGAAAGTAACAAATTTCTCTCACACATACTTTATCCCGAGTCAGTTTTTCAAACATGGCTAGAAAGAAATTATAAGTGCTTGGTGTTCGTGAAACGAACAAACACACATCTAAAACCACAGAAAAAATGATAAAAGACACAAATTATTAGGTGCCCAGCACAAACTGAGAGTGTTTTTGAGCATTACTGCATTACTACTCCTCTACTTTTTTAATAGAATAAGGATTGGACTATTTGTGTATGCACAAAATGCACTATTTCAATATGTCTTTATATTACATTTCTTCACTATTTTTATCAAAGGTACATAATCCGAACAATGAAATTACTTGAAACAAAACAAAGAACACTCACAGCTATGCACTGACTTTATTTATAGACTACAGAAATATTACTTGTTTGTTTAAACTTGTATTCTTGTTCTAAGGCAAATTTATTTATTTGTGGTGTTCCCTAATATCTAAGTATTAAGATGATCTTTAATGAATTTCCCATATTAATATGTCAAAAGTTTTTGGTATTATTTTAACTACAGATAACTTAAACAATGCACATGTGCTAGTGATATTACATGAAGTAACGCTCAGGAAAAACAAAAATAAACTTTTTGTTCCATAAAATAGTAATTAGTTTTTTAAAATTCGCATATGTTACTCCCCCCCACCCCCTGCAATACACATACACATTCTTAGAAATTAAGATTTTATTTCTCCGCAGATTTGTTGAAAATCTTAAAAGATTGAAGTGTTAAACTTCTGTCATCCATATCAGCTTCTTGGGGGTTGACATCAGCAGAAAATTAGACTACTCAGTCAAGCTCCTAGATAAAGCAGCCATAAACTTTGGGAACTAGTCAGCTGACCAAACTCACATATGCTCTCTGAAATTCACTGATTTTCATTGGTTACACTTGATTGGCCAATTAAGGTTCCCCCACCTAAATTGCAGGCAAAATTTTTAATGCCTAAATTTTTGTGTCCAAAACTGTATCTGCTTTCCATCTGTAATGGTATCTGTGAATATAGGATTAATTTTGATACTTCCTAGGTATACTTCTCTTCCAGTGTTTTTACTGTGTGTGCACAACTTTTCACTGTGCAGACAAGAATCTAGTAAGATTTTGGGTGAGAAAACTAAAACTTAAAAAAACAGGACTGAAAATTCTACTCTCTAAGATGGGCAAGGTGAACTCAGTATCTAGATTTTTTTTTTTTTTTTTTAGGGAGTGTTAGACTCTTCACTGTCAAGGAGTTGATACTTCCCCATTGTCCATGCTAGACATGGACACTGGTTATTACTTGTAGGTGATCTAAATATAAAACCACCACCAAACCTCAAAAAATTTACTAAAGAGACACTATTGTTCTATTTGTATTTTGCTAGATACATATAAGGCCCCTCAGTTCACAAGTAGGCCTTTTCTAAACTATTCACCATTCACAAGGGAAAGAGGAACACCAGATGAAAGATGTCAGGACCCTTTTTTGATACAGGAAAAGATAAACTGCTGGTGAATATTTGGCTATCTAGAGATAAGTGGAAGGTTTACCAAGCAAACAGCACCTTAGAATTATGTCGGCATTTACAAAAATGGGATTTATTTGAAAGTGAAAAAGGTTCATTGTCTTTGTTTTCAATATCTCATCCCATGTGAAGAAACTCTTATTTGAAAGAGTTTACTTTGCTCTTATGTCTGTGCAAATGTATTGTGGTTGAATTTTGTTTCTTTTTTTCTGTTTGGTTCTCTAAGATAAGGAACCTACAAATGAACAGAAACTTTTAAGTTTTGTCTTTGAAATAGTGTTTTTCTATAGTTTCCATTAGTCTGTAGTGATAACTTTGTTCACACATAAGTCTGTTATCTCCTTTTTACGAAGTAACTTCTAACCTTGGCTTTTATCTTTCACAGACTTTTGGTTTGGGACATTTATGGGCATGTGAGAAACCATGTGAGAAATTTGCATTTTACTTTCCACCCAGGTATTTGCTGTTCGTAGCAAGTGATTATTGAATGGAAGAAATGAGAATCTGTTTTTATTAATAGCTTGATTATAATTTTATTGCTTGCAAAGCACCCCAAGCTGGCAGCACTCTAGAATGCTATCAGTTGCTTAGCTGGGCGTAAGTACAGGACCATTAAATCTATGCTTTTGATAGTCGTATTTAGTGAAACTCCAGCTCCGCTTAGCTGTATGATACCTTTGGGACCAAGAGTTTATAACCATTCTTAAAGCTAGTTCAAGGTGTGTGAAGATCTACTTCTATAGTTCATGGTTAGTGTGGTTTGATACGATTTTATCTTCTTTATGCCTTCCTCTTTCAGTCTTCCTTTCTCATTTCTTGCAACTTTCTTCAGCACATTCCCTTTTCCTTTCCCTTCCCTTTGACCCCTAAAACAAACCCCATCCCACACTGAACTTTTCACCGTTTCCTGCTAACTGCATGAAATAAAATTAATCTGTTAACCAGTGTTATTCCAATCTACAAAAATGGTGTGAGGGAAGGCCCAGGGAACTGCAGATCTCTTAGTCTAACTGCAACTCCTTGAAAAATTATGCAGAAGATCATATTGGATACTAGTGTAAGTTAATAGTACAGTCATCAGACACACTCAAACATGGGTTCACAAGGGGAAGTCCTGTTTCACTAATTTGATATTATTCTAGGATAAGGTCACTCCCTTAGTGGATGAATAGTAAGTGGTGGAGGTAGTTTTCCTGGATTTTAGTAAGGCTTTTGGATACTGACCCTCACAACATCCTTCTGAACAAGTTGTCCAGCTGCGGGATGTTCACAGTGCACTGGGTGAAGAACTGGATGAAGGGCAGAGCTCAGAGGGCTTTGGTGAATGAAGGTACATCTGTCTGGTGACAGGTCACCAGCGATGTTTCTCGGGGTGCAGTTCCAGGGCCAGTCCTGTTCAATCTGTTTGTCTGTGGTCTGGGTGCAGGAGTTGAATGCACCATTAACAAGTTGCTAGTGATGCCAAACTGGGAGGTGCTGTTGGCTCTCTTGAGGGACAGGAGGCCTTGCAGAGGGATCTAGGTAGACTGGAGTTTTGGGCTACGATTAATGGGATGAAATCTGGCAAGTTCAAATGTCATTGTCTCAGTTTTGAGACCAATGTAAGAGAAGACACTCTGCAATGAGTAGCCTTCTCTAAGGGTTTCAGTAACTCCCCCTCCATGAATAGAAAAATGAATGCGTAGGAAAGTGAAAAAAAAAAACCTAACACTTATTTAACAACAGAGTGCATACAGAACCCTGCCCCACACAGACACAGCAACAAAGCCCCCAAAATGCCCAGAGAATGGGGCAAACGTTAAAGAAATGACGCTTCCTGATGTGGTGGGGGATGGCGCTGGCTTTCACGCTGAGGCAAATGGAGCTTCCATGGAGGAGTTCCAGCAGTAGGCAAAAACCTTGTGGCTCTCTGGCGTCCACCTGCTCTCCACGGCACTCATGGTGGGCGAAGCAGCTCGGCTGGAGCCTCTCGGTGTGCTTTCTCTCCCTGGCTCGGCTCCCCAAGGCTTGGGGCTGGAACGGGGCGACCCCGCTCCCGCCGGTCCCACTTCTCTGGCCTCGGACTAGCAGCTGGTCGGGTTACTTGGGCACAGCCGAAAGATTGCTGCTGCAGCTTCTCCCAGCCAGCGGAGGGAAAAGCTTTTTGCCTGGGCCAAGAAAACCAAGGTAGCCAAGCAAAACCGAACTGCACAGCGCCACGGAACGCCCGGGCCGTCAGGCTTTGAAAATGCCTGCCAAAGAGCCCAAAGCTCCCCCCTCCCCAGCCCCACACACACCCAGTCCCGGACCTTAAAGATACAGGAGGCGTTTTTTGGGCATAAAGTCCAGATCATGGAATAGACTAGCATCATGAATCACTCCAAGACAGCCGTATTCTGCACCTCGGATGGAGTAATGATGGTGAAGAGTATAAATGAGAAGAACAGCAGCTGGAGAGCAGCCCTGCAGGAAGGGACCTGTGGGTGGGTGCTGCTCGGCAGCAGCTCAGTGTGAGTCAGCAACATGTGCCCTGGCAGTCCAGAGGGCAAAACACATCCTGGGGTGCATCGAATACATCACCAGCAGGTCAAAGATGTGGTTATCCCATCGTGTTCAGTGTTGGTGTGACCTCACCTGGAGTACTGTGTGCAGTTCTGGGCTGCACCATTAAAGAAGAATGTGAAGGTCCTTCACTGTGTCCAGAGGAAGGCAACAGAGTTGGTGAAAGTGCTAGAAGGAATGTCCTGTGAGGAGCAGCTGAGGACTTTGGGCTTGTCTAGTTTGGAGAGAAGAAGGCTGAGGGGAGACTGCATTGCTCTCTATACCTCCTGAGGAGGAGAAATGGAAAGGAAGTCCTGATGTCTTCTCCCTGCTGTTCAGTGACAGGATGGAATGGGAATGCTTCATAAATGCACCAGAAGAGGTTTAGAGTATACATTAGAAAGCATTTTGTTACCAAGAGGGTGGTTAAACCCTGGAACAGGCTTCCTGGAGAGGTGGTTGATGCCCCACGACTGTCAGTGTTTAAGAAATATTTTGACTTGACAACTTGGTCAGCCCTGACGTGGTCAGGCAGCTGGATTAGATGATTGTTCTAGGTTTATTCCAACTGAAATAAGCTATTCTAGTCTGTTCTATTCTGACTTAGTCTGTGTGTTTGTAGGCAGATTCATCTGAAAAAAATTTTAAAAATTGGCTGGTGGTTAATTATATATACAAAAACCCTTTTTCCTTAAAACACAAGGTATTGAGCATATAAGTGCTTTTAAATACCAATGAACAAAATATCAACTTCACAGGAATTTGAATATCCCAGTTTTGAATTTGTTTCTACTCCAGTATTGTTTTTGAAGCTTTACTTGTTTTGAGGTTTGAAAATGTTAAGACCATGATAAGCTCAAGTGTTCAAAGGCTACATCTGTTCAAAGCTTACAGATGGTCTTTTGTGTTATCTCCGGGCGCTGTATAATTATGTGTGACACTGTGCTTCTCAGGGAGGTGTTGCAATGTACAGATATATTACAATTGAAACGTTCCAAAGGGCTTTCCTTAATACTTATTATTATCTATTCCTCGGTGTATTCACCATAACCTCAAGACCAAAGATTAAGTTCCTGTGCATTGATTTGTTCTTGTTGCAGAATCCCTGCAGTCAAAAATGACTGTCTTGTTAGGTTAAAAATACTGAAAAGCTTTCCTTCTCTTTCTCCACAATTTAATAGAGAAAAAACCCACATTTTTAAGTTTTTCATACCATGTTCAGAAAATTATGATTTTGATATTTGCATAAAATGCATAAAATAAATATTAATCATCTACTTTCTAGTAACATCAGCAAAAACATTTTGGTTCATATTTGCTTCTTCATTATTCTTAGACTTTCAAGTTTCTCTCTTCAGTGAGAATGCCTTCTTTCTTCCTTCTCAAGTAGGTTAGCAGTCTTAGAAATGTTTCTTCTATTTGACTCCCAGAATCTCCATGGTTTGCCTCACATAATAAAAATGAAAGGGTTAAATATCGCAATATGAATCTGAAGTTGGTTGAAGAACCGTGTGGAATTTCTTATGGATGAGACTTGTACACCAGAGTATTGAAACAAAAAGGAAGAAAGTATCTTGAATTATTTATTCTCCTAGATTCTAACAGCTCTTTTTATTTTTTTAAAAAAGGCACTTTTCTTCTGAATAAATAACCAATTCCCGAAGGTGTAGCTGCTACAGTTGAATCTTATTAATCCTAATATGAAGGACAGGGAGACATTTAAGCAACCAAAACACTGTGCATGAGGGAAATATATGAGGAATATATGACAGAGAAGTGGCAATATTGTAGACAATTTTTGTAGGGAGAAAAAAAAGGAAAGCTGTAATGTATTGCTAGAAGTGTATTATATATTTTATACTTCCAAATCTCTATGCATAGCTTGAATATTGTTAGGTTTTCTATTTCTAAATAGATCTTCGTACTGCAAAGAGTATGGAAGCACCATTGTATCAATGCAATTCCACAGTAACTAGGAAGTGTTTTGTTTGTATTGTTAATTAGAAGACCAGGTAATGACGGGATAATTAGATAACTGCTTCTGCTGTCTACAACAGGGCCTTCCAAATGAGTGTATAATCTGCTGGTGGTCTACTCTTTTCATTCTCAGTACCTCTTGACACTTTAATAGAAGAGTTTTCTGCATCAGGATGATAGTGGAGTAGATTTTATATTTGTTATTTATAAAGCTTGCCGACTTCATCTGCACAGATTTTTGCCCACTTGAAAGTATAGGATAAGCAAATATTGGCCAAATCATGATGTTCTTGCTGTTTTCTGCTGAATTTTCGTTTAGTCCTTGCTAAGCACTCCTTGTGTGAATCCTGACTTCCTAGTCATATTTTAGAGCAGTTCAGCTCCATTGGAGCTATGCATAGTATTCATTGTAGTAGAATCGGAATCATGAACTCACTAATTAAAACTGGTGGGTTTTTTTAAAAAAAAGTATTTTAATTATATTTTTAAGTGCAAAGCTTTTTTCAACCTTCAACAAAATCATTACCACAGATTTTCTTAATTCTAGTGACTTTGATGATATTCTGGGTATTCAAAACCAAAGTAACAGCTGAGCCTTCCAGCTTATCCTATGCCATGGAAATATTTTTGCCCTAATAAATGCTTTCCTCTAATTTTCTCATTAGAACCATTACAATTCAATGAAAGAAAAAGAGAAAAAAAAAATAAAAGACAGGATTTGCTGAGGTTTTTAATTTGATATTTAACTTCATTTACCTTCCAGAATGTGAACCACCATAAATGCGTCTTTATATCAAGCAACTGATGGTATTAAAAGAAACCCCTGAATACATACCTATTGAGTGTATTTTCTGTTAAATATAGCCATGAAATGTGCAGTTAGGAGGAGCAATGCACACTTGGTGAAACTCACTTGTACAGAATTACCTTCATTCTGGTAAAGAGCCCCAGCATTTTGACTCGAAGTGCACAGTGCTCTGAGCCATAGTACTTTTTCCTGTTAATTTCTGTTCATATGTTCATATGTTTTGTAGAGTCGCATAAAGTTTTGCAAGACTTAAAAGCGATATTGACTTTTGGAATTGGGCTGCATGAATGTTGCTGTTGTTTTTCTTTGCTTAAGATAAGCAAACTTCCATGACAAGAAGCAATGTTAATAATTGATTAATTACTAATAATTACAGAGAGAAAATATACTAATTTAAAATGTTGTTCAGGCCATTGTAAAATATGTTCCAAGAAAATGAACCAAACAAAGAGAGTAAAACAAACAAATAGAGCATTGATTTTTGAAAACTATGTCTGACGTTTATTGAATATGGAAACTCAATTATCAGTAGAAGTCAAAGCAGCAAGTAAAAGTCTTTTACATTTTATCTCACTTCCCTTGAGAAGACAGTATTTTCAATGTAAAAGGTTAGAATCAAATCAGGTTTTTAGGAGCACTGATAGCATGTGGACAATTTTTTTCTCTGGAGTGCTTTTCTATCAATTGAGCTAAAAATTTGGCTTTTTCTTTGTAGGCAGACCTCATGACCACAATTTATTTGTTTGCCATCTTTTAACCAACTTCCATAGTATGTTGTAAATGGTAATAAGCTAAAATATAAATAGAAAATCTTAGTAAACCTGAATGCTCTTGCCTGGTTCCATAGAGATACATTGCATCAATTATTTAAGAATGCAGTTTGCTTTTAAAATTCAAATTTCCGGATAAATATCCACAATTGTGCTGAGTCTCCACTCTAACAACCATTTGCCTTCTCATACAGTAGCTGAGATCAACCAGAGAATGTAATTTCCAAATGATCTTCAAGTTGTGTGGGACAACCTTGTTTTACGTTCCGTAGTCCTGTAAGCAAGCAAAAAATCAGGGGAAAGAGAGTCTTAAAACTGACCAATTGACAGCCCAGTTAAGGTCGAATTTTTCAAGAAGTTTGATGATTTAGGCAAATATCCAATATTCGTATCACATGTTAGAATAAACAAAATTAGACTACTCTATGTCTTACCTGAAAAAATACTTACCACATTCACAATCATGTGGAAATAGACCACTTTCTGCAGAAACACCCAGACAAGGGAAGATGCTCAAGAAACATAAAAATACCAGCAATGCATTACAGAAATACCTTTCCAGAAATATCTCATGCCTTTATAGATTATCTGGAAGGGAGAATAAACTGTTTATCAATGAAATTGCATATCACACTAGGGTGGAATTGTCAGCATTAGTCAAGAAAGAGGAATAGGAAACTAAAGGGTGTTCAAACATGAACAAAAACAAGATGAAAGCCATCCTGGTGAGAGAAACTGTTAATATAACCAAGGAAAACAAACCAGCATGCTCGCTGTCAGCTGGAAAGCAGTAACACCTGAAAGAACAAGGCTTACTGTCATCACAGGGGACAGCTACATTTCCATGAGCACATCAGGAAAAAGCAAAGGAAAAACTAATGCAATGTTGGGCTTTTTGCACAACGGAACATGAGTAATGACAATAACAGACACTTACAAATGTCGTCCAAGTGTGACCACATCCTGCTACGTTGCTTGGATTGATTAGAGTTAATTATGCAGTTATTATAACATGGTTCAATGAAATAACAGGGAAAGAAACAAATAAAGATAAAAGACGTTTCATTGCAAACATAATAGTTCTTCTGTTTAAATGGGAATCCTTTTATTTTCCCCCTAGAAGTAGTAAAATTTGCATACCTTTAGACACTAAACCCTTAAAATATCTGGGCAGATCAGTCTTTCTAATCCTGAGAAGAGGGACTATTTAGTGGATGTTTTCCATTTTACATTTGCATGCATCTAGAAAGAGAACAGTTACTTTGTCATACATACTTGAAGTGTGTGTTCATTCTGTGTGTCCATGTCTATGGAACAGCTAGATTTGCAGCATCCTAAAGAAGCAATTTTCCTGTGTTACTATGCCACCACACCTAGAATTGGAATCACCTGGCTGGCCAAGAAGCATGTCCATCGGCACAGTGACATATGACTACAAGTAGGAATTTTCTGGTTACTCTATGACTGATGTTGCACACTAAAAAGGATTCATAAAACCTGAAATGCTAAAAAACTTTTCCATTTCTGCCAACATTTGTTCTTGGCTTGGTATCAACATTTTTGTAAAAGTATTTGTCTAAACTGTACTATTACAATGTCCTTTCAAGGATGAATATTGAATCTTTAACATTGCTACTTTGCTTCAAGCAATTTTTATGTGCCTCCTCCAATGTGTGTCATGAAAGCTGAGTTTTAAATCACCTCTCCATAACTTGTCATATCCCAAAGGCAGCTCTGGACTTCAATCTCTGCTCCTAACCAGTTTAAATGAAAGAGGAATATTGCCACTATTTTTGTGCATGACTACACTTAGGCAAGGCATTTTTTGAAGAATAAAATCCAGACAGGATAAATACTCAATCACTGTAAGAATGAAGTCTTAGAATAGCAAAATGTAAACAAGTTTAACTATCATTGCTACAAGTGGTCCTGCTGTAATACTGTTTTTTGGTTAACTTTCAAGCTTTTCTGTGAAAAAAGCATCTTCTACCTGTAATAGAATATTGTAGTTAAAAGTAATACCCTACTGCTCACGCTTTACAATTGCCTCAAGGAGTAGACAGTGAGTGTAGAGGAAAGTTGTTTTTATTTGGATATTTTCAGAGTGGTTTTGAGATAATCTGAAATTATTTTATCAGTTTCTTTCAGCTGGGAGTGATCAGTCATTAAAAAGTGGCTCTTAGAAAAAATAATTCCCCAGAAATATTAAAAAATCTTTTACATATAGCTATAGTATGTGGCATGGGGACTACTATCTGTGACCCTCAACTGGCCTCCATGAATATAGGAAGGATGATGCTGGAGGCATTTTTAGATTAGAGATTAGAGAATGACTATATCTTATTTTGGTATGTTAGGGATATCTGCCTCCACAGACTTGTTTAATGAATTGACACAACTTTTCAGCAGTGAATTCTTTGATCCGATCCTAGGCAAATATCACTACTGCCACCATTTAAATTATATCATGGGTTTATGTAAAGATATTTAAAATTTTACTGTGCAATTTAGATGTGCAGAATTATAACTTTAAATACAAGAAAATGCAAAGAATTTTTCCTGGGGTGGATTGTAATGATCAGCAGCACTACACATAGTCAAAGCAGGAAAAAGAAACAAATGGTCTTCCAGCTGTGACAATACAGGTTGCTAAAGTCAGTAATAACTTAATAAAAAACTTTAAAATCTGTATATTGCACTGTACAACCATTCATCACACATGTGGGGATTTAGGGGCAGAATAACACATCGTTATCTGTTTAGATTGTAGGAGACAGAATCCTCAAGCTTAAATAAAAGAATGAAAGTTTGTTAAGTGCCTGTCATGCTCCCTCCGCCTTTTTAGACCTCCTGAAAATTTCTGAATGGGAAGGGTGAGATGTTGCCTTATTACCCACTGATCATCCCAATGTACTGGGAATTGTCCTATTCCAAATCACACAGTTCCTGTAGCACTGATAATCCTTTTAACTCAGGATAGCACTACTGAAAAAAAAAAAAAAAGGAAAAGGAAAAGAAAAAAGAAACCCTCTTTGAGCCTTCAACTTCATTAGGTCTTTGTGTTCTTTAAATTTCAGTTTGTATTCTTCTTTAGGCTTTTGGGATATCGAGAAACCGTTTTCTCAAGAAACTCCCAAAGCAGAGGACATCTTCATTATAAAGAAATGGTATGAGTTTCTGAGGAAAGGGCAGATGTTCATCTATGAAAAGAGATATCTCATTATCTGTCTAGTGAAATACATCTTTGTCAGCCTCCTCCCATGCCAGAGCTTCCCTGCAGTAGGATTCAGCTGATTTGTCAGCAAAAGTCAGACTAGAGCCACAGTCCAAAGCAACCTGCAGCACTTCAGGCGTTGGGGTGGATGAGGGCAAGTTCAAGACCTAAGTTAACATAGCTAGCACACATAGCCTGGGACCACCATCTCTCCAGACTTTGAATTAAAACCAAATTCCAAACTATTTGAGAATGCCTATAAGAACTGGTGCTATTTTTTTAACAGTATTGGCGTATATAGTATGTTGAAAGTGACTATGACAGAAAATATGCCCAGTATCTTAAGTTAATCAATATCTAAACCAAAATTAGCTCTCCAGCCTCAGAGTTGTCCAGCCTCAGAAAGAGAAAAATAATCACTCTAAATTATTATTTATCATATGTTTACATTTTGTAATAGGATGTGGTCTTGATCTTCAGGTCCTAGAATAATGAAAGGTACAAGTAGTCAAGTATAGTTAAGTCAAGTATCATAATTGAACAGAAAGTTCTTAACAGGAAGATCTTTACAGTGCAGGTGCCTGAGCACTGGAGCAGATTGCCAAGAGAGGTTGCGGTGTCTCCCTCACTGGAGGCACTCAAGAACCATCTGGACACCATCCTGTGCTGTGTGCTCTGGGACGACCCTGCTTGAAGCAGAGAGGTTGGACCAGATGAACTTCTGTGGTCCCTTCCAACCTGACTGTGTCTGTGATTCTGTGGAAGTTTTCGATAGTCATATGTACAGTAAAGGTGAACAGTTGTATGGGCATTTCAGAACATTGTTATCTGTGCCTTCTGCCAGACAGAGGGTTTTAAAAAACAACAGGGATTTTCTAAAGAAAAAACTTCAATTATTTATAAAAACTAATCTCAAATTATAAAATTACTTTAACATTAGCATGTGGAAGCCTAAAACATTTATTCTAATGAGAAAAGAGTACATTCTTGTGCATTTTTTCCTTTTTCTCTTTTGTTGTTCTTGTTGGGGTTTTTTTGTTGGGATGTTTTTCGGAGGTTTTTTGCTTGGTTGGTTGGTTAATTGGTTGGTTGATTGGTTTTTCAAGACTTAAAAGTTTAGGTATTTAGAAGGACAAAACAGGTATTTTTCCCAGCCAAGTCAATTGGTATTAATATATATTTGAAATAGTTTTCTCCAACTGAGAATCTCCAATCTTAATTTGTGATGCTATCTCTAGAGAAACAAACTGGTATTTCTTCTTTACATCTAATGGGCAGTAACAAAATATGTTTTCCTGGATTTCTATTCAGTTGCTGCTTAACTTTCATTTTCTTATCATACCAAAATGAGGTAGAGATTAAGGCAGTGCTGAGCCTATGTAAAAAAATATCCAACTTGCTGAAGTTAATGGTTCTGAGTTTTTGGCAATTTACGTTAGACCAATTCTGTTTATCTCATGTAAGTTTATTTATAAATATACCTTAGCCTGGCTCTATTCATCTTGATAGTAACTGAGAACACTAAAAAGTGTTTGTTTTTGTTTTGTTTTGTTTTTTTTCTGAATGCTTAGTTACCTAGAACGATTATCAGTTCATTAATCAGTTTGGGTAAAATTAATATATAGAACTGGGTAAAACATTCTGTTCATTGATATATGTGGCATAAACCAAATGGAATTATTTAATCTATGCCAGAAGCATGAAGCGTGGGTTTACAAAGCCAGCAGCAGTGAATTTACATGGAATTGCAATGGCATACATCCAACAATATTCAATCCTTGTACTTTGGACTGTTAAATTAGAAGCAGTTATTATAATGCCTCCCATGAACATAAGGGATACCATCCACATGGATTCATCACCCCCAGTTCCTGGTTTGCATGGCTATCACATTTCTGCTCTTCAAACAGACTTGAGTTCTGGATAAGTTCTACTTTTATTGTACAAAGAAACTAACTGAGATGTGATGCGGGGTGCTGTGGGGTGGCNGGAGTGGGGGACCAGGTACCAGACAGGTACTGCCTGATGGGAGAAGAAGTCTTTCCCTGTAACCCGAGTTGGGGGAGCTTATTTATTCTCTGAGTTGACCCACCAGCGCAGGGGATCTCCTGGACCAGGGTTTTCTGGCATCCCGGCTTCTACCATTGCCAGCTCACCCACCCCAACAGAGATGTTTTTCTGCATAATTTTATGAGTAAGTTTCTCGATGTTTGGTTGGTTGGTCGGTTTGGTTTCTTTTGTTTTGCTTTGCTTTTCCTGGATTATAGCAAAAAAATTTACCAAGTAAAGTTTAATATGTGTTTATTTATTTCCTCCTGTAGGGTTTTAAATAAGCTGCATGGATTAATTTCAAATAGAATAGGATGAATCTAATTTAAATTTTCTCTTGGGAGAATTAGTTTTGAACATCCATATATATTTTAAACTCTAAATTTTATTTTAAAAATCAGATAATTAATTTTGGTCTAAAGAATTATGCAAAATAAAGCTAGATTTTTAAAATGTATTATCAAACTGAATATTACGATTTGTAAACTTTTGTGCTCAGAGTAGATAGAAAGTTAGTAAGTGCTTGTGAGTATTTGTCAATAATTCATTTATTCATATTCCTGATGTTGTGTCTTTAAATATATGTGGCACCTTTTTTCAGCCCATAGAGTCAATCACAAAATTCCTGGTCAGATACCAGTCAGGAATAAAATGCCTAATGAATATCGAGGAATTCTGAGCTAAAAGTTGAAGAAAGGTATTTGATTTGCTCCTGCAGAAAGCAGAATTACCTAAACAAATAAATGTACACTTGTATTCAAGTTCTGTAGATTTCATGGAAAGTAGAAATTCTATGGTGGATGTAATCCAGGAAACACAGCAGATTCCTGAACTAACAGTGCTTTGCCTTCTTCCTATCAAGGAATAGTTCATAGTTTTCTCCAAGATGTTGGATGTGCTTTGATCATTTTTTTTGATTACCATAATATTTTCTGTTAGCAAGGGCTTTTATTTGGTAACAGGAATTATACCCTTTCGCCATGCCATTTTTTAATGTGTCATTATTTATCACTTTAGCTTCTCAAGAAAGATTGGCTCAAAGATATTTGCCAGTGTCTAACAACAGCTATGATAAAACAGGTATGAAACAATTTGTTGATGTTTAAATACTTTGCATACTTACCATATCTCCAGCTGTTACAACAATTTTCTCAAAGAGAAAATTTGGTAGAAAAACATCATTACGTGACATGATTATATTTTCAGCTACAGCTTTTACAATGAGATAATAACTTTTAAACAAAAAGCTGAAAATCAGAAAGGCTTTTCATTTTTCTTATCTCCAGTTGTTGAATGCACTTTATACATTCCAAGATTGAACATTTTAGAGTTGTGCTGGGCTTCCAAACTCTCCATTTTAAATGTCCTTTGTAAGAGTGTTTCTAGCTTTCAATATTTCTAAGAAAGCTTAAGTAAAAATGTAGCAAGAATTGATGAAAACTACCCATTTTGGCAGAGACCATATATTCTGAAACAATTCAGAAGTCCTTCCAAAATTAGTTTTCTCTAGGAAGTTGTGGTTAAAACACAGTATTTCTTTTATTTCCAGCATTAAGACCCAATCATTTTAGCTGGCAGAAAGAGAAATGAACTATGTATGGCATGTAATTACAGGAAACCAACAGATCTGTTTCTGAAAAGGGAATGTATTTACCTGATGAAAGATAAAAAAATTGCAAGAAGACAATGCACAAATGAGTGATGGTGATAGTAATAATCTCATCTCTGATCTTTGTGTAAGCCCAGTAACAAATTAACAGTGAATGGCAGAGTGCAATGAGTCCAAAGTAAGTACCCTATGTCCATCATTAGAAAAAAACCATAATTCTTATCTGCTAAACTGTTTGACTTCTTAACCTTATCAAAACATCCTTTGAAAGACCTAGACTTTTTTCTCTATTTACAATTCCTTTCCTACTATATTAATAATTAAAAAAAAAAAAAAAAGTGAAGGAGGAAACAGCTTTCCAGTATTTTCCACAATGCAACAATAAGGGAAAATGCATCAGCGGTTTTAGGCAGTCTTAAAGCAAATAAAATGGGTTGCATTTTTAAAAGTGCAAGATTAAAAGTAACTCTGATTGCCCTGGAATGTCATCAAGGCTAAAAGTATCTTTAGAATAGCCATACAGCAGTGGCCAATAACAAATGTCACCCAGACACAATCTCATTTTCAGTCATGTTCTTAAATATTTAATTATGTCTCTCGTGGAATTAGCATTTTCTGTGCTTTTCCCTCTGCTCCTTCCTGCAGTGTCTGTTGCTCATCTTTCTCATGATTTCAGGCTACACAGACTTTTCATATGGGCAATTACAGGCATTTTTATGTTCACATTATTCCAGTTTTGCTTTCTGCCTGGTTTCATTTAGCTCTTTTCCACCACTTATGAACTCCATTGGAGCCTGAACATCTGTAACTTCCTTTCCCGTGGATAGATTCAGCATCTTCCTTCTCAATGAGTCCCATTTCTTTCTTTCCTCTTAGCCTTTTCTCCTAGCATGTGGGGAGGTCATTTACATCCTTGCCTCTTTTCAGCTTTTTAGTGTGGTATTAGATGTCCTGAAAATGCTTTTGGTTGAGCTCTTTCTCATCTCCTTCATTTTGAGGTTAAGCTGTGAAAAGTCTGTGTAGCTGTGTGGCCTGTGGGAATTATAACAAGGGTATCCAAGGATGCCAGCTTAGTGGAACTGAATCCAAGGAGTTGCTAAAACACTGCAGTATTTTCAGGTTTGATTAGGCCCAGCAGTCCTTTGGTATCACAGGCACTGCCTTGGGACAGCACAGGCAAAGTCATTTCAGGTTGTTTGCTGATCAGCAGCTGTGCAGTGGGACAGGGGCAGGGACAAGGGACAGCCTCTGGCAGAGTATCAATCCAGACAGAGAGGTGAGGCTGACAGAAGCTGCAAGTGCAACTCTCAGACAACATAAAATGTAAGAAAAGGCTCTGGGGGCTCTGTATGATTAGCAAAACCTGAGACAAAATACCAAACAAATGTCACGTGAAGTATACGATTATTTTTTTCTGATTTAACAGTTTGTTCTTGTCCTCTAAGTTACCTTCTAAGTTATCTTAGCGCTTGTGTAATAGGAAATATATATGCATGGAGAAATTAGTTCACAGGCTTTACAGACAAGAACAGTATTGTTTTCTGTTTTTCTATTTATGAACCTTGAAGAAGTTCTGGAGGCCAGGGAGTGCCATGTTTTGCTTTTTTAACAAAGAGTAATAATTACAGTAGAATACAACAAGGTTTTTTTGGTTTTTTTTGGTTTTTTTTTTTTTTTAATGTGGGTCATTTCTAAGGGGATTAACAAGCATTAGAGTGCCTAGGGGATAGGAATTTTTGTTTCCCACCAAATTTCGGGCTTTCTTTTTTTCACTTCCTAAACCTAAGATTTCTTTCACTATTTAAAGTTGTCAGCTTTTCTAATTTTTCAAAGCTTCAGCTATAAACAAATCCCCTAGTGATGGAATTTTGGAAAATGCATGTTGTGTCCAGGCTTCAGACTCCAAACAAGACTTAGTTAGATGAATTTTAGCTGGAGGTGGAGGTACAAGAAAGTGTTAAGACAGGAGACAAAATGAAGAGCTATAGTGTGAGGGGGAGAGAAAATGACAGCCTGCAGTGGGAAAAGATGCAAAGCTTTTATAATTATTTGTGACTTCTGGGAAAGGATTTCACTGTTGGTATCTGATGAAAGAGGGTCATGGACAGTATTATCTTCTCTCTGAAAATCAAGACTCTTGCTAAGGCCAATGAGGGAAGTGAACATAATGCACAGAATGGCTGTCCCCTGTCCTCTCTCCTACTATCTCCTTTTACAAGTTAGCTTAATACCACTTATGTTTTGATTATTATGATTTATTTTCTGTTCCTTGTCTCCCCTTATGTTTTCCTCACTTATTTTGATTTATCTCTACTGACTCTAGATCCTTTTATCTTTTCTACTAGCATTCTCCTGAATATCCTTTTTTAATATACTTTATATTGCAGATTAATTTAGCCATGTAATCAGTTTATAGGAAAAAACTTTGTTCTGGGGGGGTTTCTTGGTGTTTTTTTGTTGTTTTTTGTTTATTTATTTTT
>VZRR01013130.1:766827-912511 GCA_013398015.1 Oreocharis arfaki | reverse complement strand
AGCCGATAAACATTTTTTGCCTGCACTTTATGTTAGTATTAGTGTGTGTCGCGCGTCCGCCTCAACTGCAACAGATGATCAGCAAAGATATTAAACAGGACTGAGCCCAATACTGAGCCCTGCAGAACCCCAATAGTAACCGGACACCGAGTGAGTGCAGCACCATTCACCACCACTCTCTGGGTCATAGAGCTGTCTTTTAACACAGTGAAGAGAGAACCTGTCCAAGCCATGGGCTGCCAGGTTTTCCAGGAGAATGCCATGGAAGACATTATCAAAGGCTTTGCTGAAGTTCAGGTGTTGTTATGTTTACTTGAATTTCATTTTGGTTTGATATGGTTTGGTTTGTTTTGATCGGGGGCTAGCTTTCGTTAAAAGAGGAGGAAGCATATAGGCGATATCAGATTAATAACTGTCTTGAAGGATATTAAGATTAAGCAGACAATGGAAAGAGGAACTGATTAGAAAGGGAGAAGGAAATTAAGTCTGTGTTTTAGAGCTCAGTGATGAATAAAGTAAGAAGTGCCAAAAGTCAGATTTGCAGAGGAATTAAAACGAGAAGCACAATTTCTTCAAATGTATGCATAAACTAAGATTAAAAACGGGTGAAATAGTGGGACTGCTATATAGTGGGGATTAGGCAGAAATTAAAGAAAATCCTTGTTTGCCTTGATTTTCGGTGAAGATAATAATGGAGAGTATGGAACCAAACTAAAATGGCCCATAAGGCAGAGAGAACAAGGGCAAAATGAAGACGTAAGACAAAACCAAAAACAGACAAAAATTTTCAAGGCGGATGGATCATAAAAAAATTAACTCTGGAGAAGGTTTGTCCTGCCTGGAGAATAAAGAGTTTCAGGGGAACCTTAAAGCAGCCTCCTTGTACTGGTGTGGGTTTACTGAGAAGACAGAGGTGGGCTCTTTATGGAAGTACACAGCCAGAGGAGAAGATTAACCTAGTCTGACTTCAGAACTGACCATGCTCTGAGCAGAAGGTGGAACTAGGGACCTCCTAGGGGTCTCTTCCAGCCTGAATGAATCAACAAAGTGGTAAACAACACTACAAATATTGCCCCAATATAAAATGAGGCCTGGGAGAAGGGCACCATCAGTGTTTCTACTAATATATGAGATGGGACTGAACAGAAGGAGGAAATGTAAGGAGAATTACTGGCCGAAGAGCAAATAAATATGGATATATTGACTTTGAGTAAATTCAGTCTGGAATGAAAAGATTTCTATCTGTTAGGGTCATGAAGATTTTGGAACCACCTTCCAAATGACGGTAAACTAAACTCGTTTTGTCTTAGAACTTGATTCCTATATGGAAAGAATTACAGTATGTGTCTTCCTGCTACAGCATATCCTTCCAGGTCTGTGGCTACACTGATCTTCACAAGACACATTTTGTTCCTAAGAGAACCCCTTCGTTGTGACCTACTCTTTAAAACCCAGGGGTCTCTACAGTTTGTTTTTTAAAAACCTGACACAACAGACTTGTAATATCCTCTCTCTGTAGGCAATTAATTGTAGATGTTATTAGGAGGTAAGCAGAAGAAACCCATGCATTTACCAAATAGAAAAAGCAATCCTGTTTCTATCAGTCATCTCCTGTTCCCACTCATCATGCTCAGTTGAGTAGCTCTTCGAGAAACACACTGCAGGGGCTATCACGTCATTTTAGTGTTCAAGGATTCATTCCTATTTTTTTTTTTTTATTAAACAGGTTTGTTTTAATGTCCTTCCTTTATAATTGAAACTAAGTAGGATAATGTCAAGAGTTCTTTAATGGAATACTGTTACGTTTTCTTCCTACTGATAAGTCTGCTTTCTAGGCTCTTCAGTTCTGAAAGAAAAGAAAAGTTGTAAGTAAACACTTCTAGAGTTCTAGATCATTTAAAGCAAGAGTTTCAAAATTTGAGATAAATACCATCAAAAGATAAGGGGGGAGAGAGTTTGAGAACAAATTTGTGTTGTTCTGTGGAATTATTCTTTTCGTATTTCTATGGTGTACTTACATTTGGAGCAATTTTTTTAAAGAACAAACCTAAACCATCTGGTAGCATAATACTTGGTTAGTGCTTCATATCTATGTACTGGATGCACAGAAAAGCTTTGACTTACACAATGTCTTTCTGAGGCAAATGAGATACACAATGCATAATTCATGACGGTGCATCTTGGCATTGCATGGCAGTCTTGATTCTGATGTTAGAACCATTTTCTTTTTCAGAAGACTGTGACTCTTTAGGAACGTGATTACAGTTAAGTGCACTGATGGGTGTCAGATATAATGAGAGGTTGTAGCTCTGTCTTATGTCTCTGCTCTGAGCATTTTGTTTTAGAGCAGCCACAAGCTGCAGGCCCTCATGCCAGTAATGAAGCATGGATGATTGACATTACCAGTATGCCTGGAGAAAAACAATGAAATTTGAGAGGAGTTTGTTCTCATGCTTTGGAGAATTCTTTACCAAAAAACCCACCCAACTTTAACTGAGGTAAAAAAATCATAACTTTAAAGATTTTAGAAAATCATGACAAGTGTCAGCCATACTGCTTTAAGGATGGGTTATGCACCTGCTTCATGCCACTCACTACCCCTTACATTCCCTTTAGTCTGAAAACAGATGTGGGACTTGGAATGGTTGCAGAGATGCATTTTAGGGCCACTGTGCTCTGCACGTGAAGTGCGTCTTGGCTGGCAGATCAGTGGAGGGAATGATTCCCATCAGTGTGCTTTTGGGTTGATCCTAAGACTAACTCCAATGTCTGTTGACGTAACACTGAAGCAGTTGTCCCAGCTGTTCAAAAAGTGGGATGCCTTTCACTGTGGAGAGAAGTGAATGCCTTCCCCACACACTCATTTCTCGGATTATATATTTTCTCAGTGAATCTCGTTGTAGCTCCTTGTCTTGATTTCTCTAATCTCTAGATTCTTTTTCACAATGTCTGTTCACCCGTGATGCAAACATGTTCTATAACAAATGTTGTGTTTATGCATTTTCTTTGATTATTAATGTAGTCGTTTCATAAAATAAATCCAACCTCTGAAAAATGCAGTACTGTAGCAGATTAATATCCAGACTCAATAAATAGCAATGTCCTTCAGTATCTTTTGTCATCAGCTGCAATGACATGGCTTTCATTACTTCCTAATTGTCCATAACATTTCCTTGTATTTTTCTCATTAAAGTTAGCTTTAAAAAGCAGCCCAGTGGCTGAGATTGTTCAGAATCATCAGTAATGTAACCTTCTTCTGGAAAGGATGCACAATGACAACTCTGTAAATCCTTTATTTAAATTAAGGGAAATATAACACATGCAGCAGTAAAGATGTTTTTGTGCCAGCCCTATTCCCACCTCCCATATATGAACATCCTTGAGGGGCAATTCCCCAAGCCTATTTAGTCTTTGGCTTCTCTTATGAAATTACTTACAAGACTGCAAATTAGCTTTCTAATAATAGTGAGGCAGACAGCTTGTACATGAATTCATAAATACCTTTCCCACTTATTAATAAAAACCTTTAAAGCCACCAAAGTTAGATAAGACATAATCTTGTGCTTTCAGCACTAACATTTTTTGTATTAGCTTTCTCCCTTTTAATGCTGTACTCAAATACTAGGATGTATCCTCCATACTTTCCATTTTTATTTGTGGCAATCTTTGGGTTCAAAAATCAATTTTTTTTTTTTTTTTCTATTTCTACAGCATTTAGAAAAATGAGTCTCAGGACATTGGCTGGGATTTTTCTTCTAGTAAAAGAGATTTCACAGCATGCAATATGTAATTACTTTTCTAAGATGCATCAAAGTAAAAGAAGTCTTACATTATCTGGCAAATATGAAATATTCCCAAAAGGGACCATCTTTTTCATCCTCTTGCTTCAAATGTTCCTGACAGTTATTTCAAATCCTGGTAAATACCTCCAATGATGGAAATCTCACAGTCTTAATTTAACTTGGTGCTTAACTGTCTTTACAGTTAAAAGTTTTACTAGCGTATAATCAAGCTTAAGGCTTCAATTTAAGCCTCTTACTCCATGTTCTATCCCCAGTGGACATCAACAACAAGTTATTCCTTCCTTATGCGCAACGTCTATGTAAAGGTACAAGGCTGTGAATGCTGCTCTTACTGTAAGCTATCCAAAGTGCCCTTTCTCTTCATATACTGCTTTGTCTGTAGTTGGTCTCTTTCTCATCAAAAGTTCATGCATTTTGGGCAGTAAAGACATGGACTCTGACATTCCCTACATATGGCATTTCTACATTTTACAACTTCATATCTTAATTCTAAACTCATATTTTTATTATGAATATCTAAATCCTGATTTTGTAAATAGTTGTTAGTAAAGCTTGAATGTCCTTGCTTGTTTTCACCTTTCATATTATGATTACTCTGAATGAGATGAAGTTGTTTTGAGAGGAAATTCTAGTTGTACAATTCTAGAAGTCAAGCACCCTGAAATTATTTGTATTAGCAAATGGGTCTATTCGCTATACTTGTGTGCATTCCATCCCACTGATAGATTTATCTTTGTTTAATGAGATCAGAATCTTGAGTAGAGTTTTAAAAAAACTTTTTTTTTTAACTTCAATTAAACAACTTTATTACTTCAATTAATGTTAAGTCAGTCACAATAATGAGAAGTGGGTATTTGTCAATAAATCTAAATTCAGTGCAGTGAACTATTAAATATTAATCTCTGTAAAACAGCTGCCTAATGTTGGTAGACATCCATGCCACTTACATTAACTGTCCTTGTCCCTTGTCCAGGGCAACGTCAACTGTGCACTAAATTCACGTATAAATTGATACTTGTTTAATGTAGCATTAATATATCTGCTTACAACCCACAAAATCTATAAATTTGAATTTTTTTTTTTCTTATTTGGGACATTAATGAGGTGCATGGAATTAAGTAGATCAATCTGACTCTTTAGGTATGCAAAAAAGCAGGCACAATTATTTAACCCACTCAACATTTAGAAAATCTATATTAAACCAGAATTTACCAAGTTTAATGCCTCACAGGTTTGTGGATGTTACTTAGTGCTCATGAAAGCACATGTGGATACTGAGTCCACTTTTAGAGTTCCAACACTAACAACAGCGATAGACTTGAGTGAACACAGCTGGCTGGGATCTGGAGCACTTGTCCCATGAGGAGGTGCTGAGGGACCAAGGCTTGTTCAGCCTGGAGAGATAGCTTCAGGGTGCCCTAGAGCAGTGCCGACACCCAACCCCGACACCTGTAAGAAGCTGGAGCTGGGCTCTTCACAGCATGTTAGGTGGAATAGGAGAGGATCAGACTTGCTATAGCAGGGGTGGAAATTACCCTGAGGGCAGTCCAGAAGTGGAGCACCTTTCCCAGAAATGTTGCTCAGTCTCCATCCTTGAAGCTTTTCAAGACAAAACTGGATAAATACCTGAGCAGCCTGATCTGACCCCATGTCTGACCCTTCTCTGACATCCCTTTCATTCTGAATCATTCTGTGAATACAAACTATGGACAATTTAGTCACTATATTTTTTAACTTATTTGAAAATATTATGGAAATGCGGTTTCTCAGTGTCAATTGTGTTTGGTTTTTGCATTTACTTGGGGTTAAGTTTAAATATTCCTTATTCCTGGTTTTGTTGGGTTTTTTTGGTTTTGTTTTTTTTTGTTTTGTTTTGTTTTGTTTTTTAGTTTTTTGGGGTTTTTTTTGAATGATGATGCAATTACTTTTAGACTCTTCTTTAGAGATTAGTCAGATTGTTGAACGTGTTAATAAGTTCATTGCAGCATTTCAGCACATTTCCTGAGATGGTGAAAGATAAATCTTTAAAGCCATCATAAACTTCATCTCAGTAACTGATTCTTTGTATTATTCTGAATATTTTCTCTTATTTTCTCTTCATCTCAGTAACTGATTCTTTGTATTATTCTGAATATTTTCTCTTATTTTCTCTTCATCTCAGTAACTGATTCTTTGTATTATTCTGAAAAACTCAGTCAAATGGGTCTTTTAACAACTGGGTATAATTCATTTATTAATTTCTGAATACTTAAATTGACTGATTTGCAGAAGCCCTGACACATAAAACCTGAAGTTAACCAGAGCTATTTTAAACCTTCGAGTTTATCAGGAGAAGTGTTCTGTAAAAGCATACATTTGATGATACTTACCAGATACTTCTGACAGCCTTGTCTTAATTTTTGCAATTGCAAAATGAAATCCTGTGTCTAGATCACATTACAGAAAGGCTGATATCACTGTTTCACTTTCCCATGAAACTTTGAAGAAATAAAAAGAAAAGACATATGGAACAAGTCTTCATTTGATTCATTGGATGAGACAGGGACTTAGTGGAAAACAAATTTATATCACAATGTCATAGTGTGTGCAAAGTTGATAACAGTGAATCAACCTGTTCTGCTCTTATTATTTCTTATCTTTGCAGTCTTAGTATTTTGGAAGTCATTTAGGATTATTTGTTATTGTTACAAGAAATTATTTGAGTCTGTGTTACACAGTTTGATTAGAAATCTGTTATATGATCAAAACATGGGAAAACCTAAACATAAGTTGAGGGCACTGGTATTTGGATTGGATAAGGGAGACTTGCTCCATTGTCACAGCATTGAAATGAAGCTTCCTAATAACCACATTCAAAACTTCTTTTTCCTTTGCTCTCTATTTTAGCTTCTTTCACACAAGGGGAGATTGAGGGGCTCACACCTCATTGATATCCACATCACTGCTTTGCAAGTGAATTCATTGTATTGTCTCTCACTTCAGTGCACATCTCATATATTTCTCCAGCAGAATACACAACTCTATCTTAAGGAGAGCAGCATAGAAAACTAAAAAAAAAATCACAAACAACAGAAGCCATCACTAGCCACACATCACAGGTCATTATTCCTGTTGATTTGCTATCATCTTGTTTTTCTCTGTCTTGTCTCTCCTCCTGGATGGAGAGATAACATCTGGCTATAAAAACAGAAGTTTTTCTTTACTGAGGAAAACATTTCTATAGTAGACATTCTTGTGATTGTTTTTTTTCCTCCGGTTATGAACCAAAAACCGTCTGTCCAACAGTGGTGAAAGGCATTCTTGAAGCAGTATCCTTGAGGTTACATAATCTGCAGAAAGATTTTTTTTTTAGAAAAGGCAGTTTAAAGAAGGGATACATATAATCTGCTATCTCTCCATTCTCTCATATCTAACACAAAACTTTTAAAATAATTAGTTTAATTCAGCTGTTCCCTGTTGCTTTATACTTTTGGTTAACTTGATTTAATTACTAGAAATGAAGGGTTTGAAATTCTGCAGCAAAGTAATCAGACATTTTTTTATGTTGTTTATATAGGTGAGCGGAAGTTAAACCCAGTGTCTCTTGGCCTAGATATTTGTATTAATAAATGTGTATTGAGACTGTGCTACCAGATTAGCATAGTCATACTTTAATTTTTCAAAGGAGTGTTGCCGTGTAACGTAGCAGTCAAAACTTATTTTCTATCAGAAACTTGCTTTCTCTACATTTACACAATCTGTCTCTAGCTTTAAACTAACCAGTAAGAGTATGCACTTAGTCTATTTACATTATGTCACCTTGAATCTTTTCTCCCTGACAATTTAATGCAATCTTGCTTTTCAGTTTCTCGTTGAAAGGAGTGCCATACAAATACATATCACTCAGTGATTGGTTTCTCTGTAATGTTTACCCAGTAGTAATATTCTCTCCAAAGTGCAATGCTAGTTTAACCTCTTTCCATTACTGAATTCATCAATTACTTAGGAAGCAATTCAGGACTAACATAAGGTATTAGCACTAATCTTGTTAATTTGAGTTTATGTAGATATAAGTCAGGGGCCTGACCCTACGCCAATATTGAGAATAAGTCATAGAAGTCAGACAGTTTGCATCTCATTAGTGTGCCTAGGCTGTGAAATTTTCCCTTCTCAGTAGTTTTTTGGGCACAACCACTCCCAAGGCGGATGAGTAGAGGTGGAATTCTTAGCTTTGTTCCTTTCTGTGCTGAACTGATGCATGATGTGCAAACATTCATGTGGCAACACGAGGTGAATGAAAAACAGCAAAACGGAGAAAAACCCCCATAACATGATATGCCAGTCCCTGTGGAGGGTACAGACTTTCTTTAAGGCACATGCTCCCCTGAGATTTTTCAGATGAGTCAAGAGACGGTGTCAGCCGATAAACTGACATTCGTCGGTTTTCATAACACCTTTCTAGTCCTATGCCAATAAAAGCTATTCAATATTTGGTGGCATGAGACTGAAAGTAGTTTGTCCCAAAGATAGTGGAAGGGAAAGAAGTAAACCAAATTAAAATATATTTTGAAACTGGTTTTGTAATAGGCTTTTTTTAATAGGTAATTTTTAAAATATATTTCAATATCTTTAGCGCTGTAGGGAGGTGAACAGTAAAAAAAAAAATAAGAAGAATAACACGGGACTTAGTGATGCATTTATTTGTCCTTCAGGACTTCTCATCAGTTGTCTGAAATAATATCACTTAAATAATTCTAGTGCTTTCCCATAGAGTCAAGATCCAGTTACTGAGATGCCTTCCTTGTTTCTGAAGCATGTTACAAACCGGTAAAAAACTTTTTCTGCTGATACCTTCCTATCTTTATTCTTCTTCATGATCTCACTCCTGTCAGGAAAATCAATCCACAAACACCAAAGGTTTATGTCCAAAAAAGGAGACAGAGGAGTCCTTCGACTTTATATGAATAAAGGGAGAGGCCATGAGGCATTCCCGTGGGGTCTCTCATATTTCTGGAGGGTGCAGCCTCCTTTTTATCCTACTTTCCCAGCCGCATTTCACTCTCTCTTTCCCCATTGGCTGAGGTACTTGAGAGGTACAGACTTCCTGGAAAGCATGATACCTAAGACTCCCTTCTAATGTATAACCCACCTTTAATTTTTAATTCTTATGGAATTTAAAGTTCTTCCCATTGTTTCTTTCATCTCTCAATATCCAGTTTTATTTATCAGCAGGCCTACAGTTTGTCTGTAAAGATAAATCTCTTTCTTTCCATTCATCAATCAGCGGAATCCTTCCCATTGTTTCTTTTATCTCTCAATGCTAGTTTTATCTACCAGCAGGCCCACAGCTTGTTTGTAAGGCAAGTCTATGTCATTACTTTCACTCCCATTAATTAAAGTTATTTTATAATGAAATATTATTTCATAAAAACGGACTGTTCCATAATATCAGAAAAATATTTGTATTATATTCTTTCATAGGGTTTCTATTTTCTTTGAAATGTTGCTTGAAATTATAGTATACCTATTTATTATACCAGTAATCCCTATATTTTCTCACCTATGTTTAAGCTCATTTCTACTTAGCTAGTAAGCATTGTTAAAAAAATTAAAACTTTACATAAGTATTATAATGTATATTGAAGTCATGCTGAAGACAAACCGCTATCATGATGTCAGGTTAGTATTGTGCATAGAAGGTTCACAGTTTGTTCTTAGAGGAGCAACCACTAATTTTTTTTAGTCATGTTAGACATGAATATATTTGTATGTTTATCAAGAAGAAAATCAGAGCTTGCTGTGATAGGAATGTCTAGAAGACTGATGCCATGGGCTAATTTTAAATATTGATAATTAAAGTTTTTAACTTCTCTTATTAACAGCAGACTTGCTAGAAGTTAATTCATACTTAATGGAACAGAGCAGAACACAATACAATACAATACAGTATTTCAATAAGAAGGGTCCTGCAGCAGTCATCTCATCCATCTGCCTGACCACTTCATGACTGAACAAAAGTGTTATTAATGGCATTGTCCAAATATCTCATAGACACTGACAGTCATGGGGCATCAACCACCTCTCCAGGAAGCCTGTTCCAATGTTTGAACACCCTCTTGGTAAAGAAGTGTTTCCTANTGTGTGTGTGTGTGTCTGTGTCTGTGTGTGTGTGTGTGCAGTGGCCTCGCCGTGCAGCTCTCAGCCAGAGACGCTTTCAGAAGGTTTTAGCCTCTTTACCACCAAACCGCCGGCTGCAACACTCAGCAGCTTTTCACAGGACATTCCTTCCAGCCCTTCCACCAACTTTGTTAGCCTTTTGCTGGAGCATTCACAGATCTTCACACCCTTTTTAANCTCTTGGTAAAGAAGTGTTTCCTAGTGTCCTCCTCCCCTAGTGCAGCTTTCCACACATCCTGTTACTGGATAGAAGAGCTCAGCATCTCCATCTCCCACTCACCTCCTCAGGAAGCTGTAAACAGCAATGAGGTCACCCATCAACCTCCTTCTTTCCAAATTAGACAAGTAAAAAGTCCTCAGCTGTGGGAGCCTGTAGCCGCAGCAGCCCCTGAATGTGCCCTGGCCACACTCCCTGGGCTAGGGAGACCAAAAGGTGTCTCCCAGGATGCCTCGTTCTGCTCCCCTTTCCCTAGCCCTACCTGTGTACCACCCCTGTGCCCTCAGACTATTGGTCCCTGATGTTTTCTCCCCACCCCTACTGACCCCATATAAAAAACCTGAACACTTCCTCTTTTTTTTTCACCCTCTTGCCCATCCTCTGTTCATCCCATCCTCGTTTACCTCCCTGGACCCGCACCACGCACGGGGCTGGAGTAAATCCCTCCTGGAGACTAATCCTGACTCAGTGCCATCGAGTTACTGAGGAGACTGTCCAGGATGTCTGAGTGTGTGTGTGTGTGTGCAGTGGCCTCACCGTGCAGCTCTCAGCCAGAGACGCTTTCAGAAGGTTGTAGCCTCTTTACCACCAAACTGCCGGCTGCAACACTCAGCAGCTTTTCATAGGACATTCCTTCCAGCCCTTCCACCAACTTTGTTAGCCTTTTGCTGGAGCATTCACAGATCTTCACACCCTTTTTAAACTGGAGATCCCAGAACTGCACACAGTAATTAAGGTGGGGCCACACCAACACTGAATACAATGGAATAACCACATCTTTTGACCTGCTGGTGATACCGTGTTTGATGCACCCCAGGATGTGTTTTGCCCTCTGGACTGCCAGGGCACACACTGCTGACTCACACTGAGCTGCTGCCGACCAGCACCCACAGGTCTCTTCCTGCAGGGCGGCTCTCCAGCCGCTGTTCTCCTCATTTATACTCTTCCCCAGCATTTCTGTCCTAGGTTTGGAGTCTGGCATTTGAACTTGCCAGATATCATCCCATTAATCGTAGCCCAAAACTCCAAACTACCTAGATCCCTCTGCAAGGCCTCCTGTCCCTCAAGAGAGTTAACAGCACCACCCAGTTTGGGATCACTAGCAACTTGTTAATGGTGCATTCAACTCCTGCACCCAGATCACTGATAAACAGATTGAACAGGACTGGCCCTGGAACTGCACCCCGAGAAACATCACCGTCACTACTCTTCAGTCAGTTCTTCTACCAACACACTGTCAATCCCCACACCCCACATCTGGACAGCTTGTTCAGAAGGATGCTGTGAGAGTCAGTATCAAAAGCCTTATTAAAATTCAAGAAAACTACATCCACCACTTTCCCTTTATCCACTAGGAGAGTGACCTTACCCTAGAAGAATATCAAATTAGTGAAACAGGACTTTCCCTTTGTGAACCTGTGTTGACTGTGCCTGGTGACTGCATTATTCTTTAAATAGCTTCCATTAGTGCTCAGTATGATCTCTGTAATTTTTCCAGGAGGTGAGGTTAGACTTAACAGGTTGGTAGCTCCCTGGATCTTTCATCACGCCCTTCACATAAATTGAAGCAGCATTGGCCAGCTTCCAATCGGTAGGGACCTCTCCAGACTCCCAAAACCTTCCCTAGATGATCAAGAATGGTCCTGTCATTACATCCTTCAGTAACCTGTGATGAATCCCCATGAGCTTGTGGACACTCAAAAGATACAGCTGGTCCCGTATAATTCCAATATCCACAATTACGTGCAGTGACAGGTGGTGTTCCTCAGAGGCTGGTATTGGGATAGGCACTGGTTAATATTTTTATTAAAGACGTGGACATTAGGGATTATATGCACCCCAATCTGAGTGGTGTGTTTCATACCCTAGAGGGAAGGGATGCCATCCAGAGGGGCCATAGGGATCCAGTGGGCTTTGGAGGTGGCCTGTGTACTCAGGGAGATGATGTGCCTCTTTGTATTTGCTTGTGCTTATCCTGTTCTCTTTTTGGTAAATTTGTGTTACTTGAATGCCTCCTGTGGGCAACTACACTCATCTTTGCCCCTTTTGGGTGGTCACATTGCATACAAAATTACTTTACATGGTATTTTCTGTTTGTTGGATATTTCTTCTTTGTTTTGTTTCCCCTAGAGGAGGTTTTGCCCATCTCCAGGGTAACATTCTGATAATGGCATGTAATGCTTATTGATGAATCATTCATAACTCTTCATTTTATCCTGTCCTGGCATTCCTGTCATCCAATGCCTCCACTCAAATCACATGGCTATGTGGCTATGCTAGTGTGACACTTCATTCTATACAGAGTAATTGCACACTGTCATAACTCACTGCCTTCCAAAAAATTATTACAATGGGCACAACATGCAGTTTTTCAAAGCTAAGCAAAACTGAAATAAATTGAGCAATTATAATCTGATTGCTTGATAATTGTTAATAGAGCAAAACTAGCGGAAACAAAGAATTTGGGAAACCTAAGGAAGCCCAGACAAGTGGGTTCTGGTTCTGAGCTCTTGTGGGGCTATTACAGCGTTAATACATTCTTATTAGTGATGGGAATATTTTCTTTCTGAGGGACAGGGCAATGTGTTTCTTAGAAGATGGATTTAATTTCATGTTTGTAGCAGATGAACTACATAACCAATAGGGAAAATAGTTTGAACAATATATTTGATGCTGAATATTTGTACATAACAACTGACATATTAATGAAAATAGTGCACTTTTTAGAAGGAAGACAGAAAAGAGATGTTGGATATTGAAAACATTGACTTTTTTCTGGTTTTATCCAGCTATATGATATAAAAACTGAAGCATGTTTTTATTGGTGGACAGAGATGAGTTACAAGGCTGGATTCAGCTCTATGTGCAAATAGAATACTGGGAAAGGGATTTGTTCCTGTTGTGGGATCCCAGACTTACAATGATCCCTACTGATAGGAATGCTTGTAAGGAAGTTACCCCAGAAGATAACTGAGGAGTGATAGCAACAAAACTGGAAATGGTGCAAACTGAGTTTATGCATACAGATGCACACCCACACGTGTATGCATACACACACATGTATCTCTATATACAGAGCAGAAAGTCATGTATTGTCATTCTTCTGCAAGAAGTCTTAAATCTTCCAGCCATTTGCCTCTGCCAAGGCACCATAACTCTCTGTTTCTCAGGTAACTGTATTTATGTATTTTCTTCTTAGCTCATCTGGTTAAAAACTACCAAATGTATGTATATTCACATATACTCGTATATTCACACAATAATAGCCAAAAATTCACTGGTTGAGACATATGTCTGGCAAGTTTCTGTACGTGGAAGTATAAGACACTTCCATGTACAGAAAGTGTCATTTGACTAGCAAAGATGATTTATTACGATAAGGATAGGAGGTTTATGTGTTACTGTAACAGTGTTTTGTTGTCTTACAAGCTGAATGATTTAGTACAGTGTTTGAATTTTGACAATACAATTATTTAGGTTTCTAAGAAATGTGATTAAGTTAAAAAAAAAGAAAAAAACAACCAAAAAACAAACTTACAGAATACCTTGAAAATAAATCCAGAATTTGAGCCAAGAACTGAATCTGTCTTTAGAGAGCCAAGGAGTATATCTATCTTTAGGTCTTTAAGAATAAAACTGTTGCTTACAGTGAATCTAAAGTACAAAACCCACACTTTAAGGTAAGACAGGTTGTCTCAGCAAAGAAAATATAGCTATTTGCTAAGGCAGATAGTATCTGTTCCCGAGATCCCATAAATTGTTCTTCCCAGCAAAGTAGTTATACAGAAAAATTTACTGACTGTTTGATAATCAGTGGTGCTCAAAGGCTACAGGGTCTGAGGATGATCATTTTACAGGTGGGTTGTGCAACAAATGAGACTTTCCACAAAGCCTTACTATCGCAGCAATGTCTCTGTGCTTTGGTGCAGCTGCCTAATTGAAGGTTTTCATTTATAACAATACTGAGCCTTAACACAATCTGGAGTTTTCTGCAATTTCTCAAATATTGAAATGATCCAAATTAATTTTTCATATCGATGAACTGCAGAGTTGCGCCCAAGAGCTGCTGCTGTTCTCTTGTTTGAGAGGAGGGCTTGAGAAAGTAGGAAAAGGCAATTTTATATAATATTTTAAAATAGGCTCACTTGGTAAAGTTGAGAAACCTTCAGAAACACTGTGTAGTAGCTGTAGGCCAGACTGGAAGCTGAGCTGATAGACTGGGTATGAAGGGAGAAGGAGTCAAAAAATGGAATTGGACAGAGGGGCTGGTGGCTTCTTGGCTCAGCAGGTCTGGCCTCCCCACTGCCCTGTGATTTGGCAGGGGCTCCTTGGCACCTAAGCATGAGCAGAAAAAGGAAAAAAAAAGGAAAAATGCTGGGAGCTATTTCTCAGAGAGGTCAGTTGGAGTGTGCATCAAACTTAGTTTGAGACTTTATCTGTTGCTGTGCTGTCTGCCCTGATGGACTCCTATCTTATCGCCTGTTACCCATCTCGTTATGGCAATACCGATCTATAAGGAAACATCCTTAAATGATGTTCAGAAAAATTTCCTGCAGAATAAAAGGAAGAATGGGAAAAATATTAAATTGTATATTTAAAAAAAGAATCTGAAAACATTTCTGTTCAGAACATTTTCAGTTTTCTGTAGCTTTGTCTGAAATTAATATTTTCTATATACATCTATTACCTTCAAACACAGGGAAACTAGGAAATTGTGAAAGGGAGCCCCACTTCACATTTCCTTCTCATTCTTGTCTGCTTTCTCAAGAAAAATAAATAGGCTGAAAATGAATAGACCTGGAAAATAAACTAATAATCCAAAATCACAATCTGAAATATTTGGGTTTCCTAAGAAAGGGATATTAGTTCAAGAAAAATGCAACTTTTAATTTTAATTCAGAGCACAAGATATTAACTCTAAAGTTAATATAGGCAGCAACTAAAGCAATATTATCAACATATTTCAAGCTTTGAAATTATTGTTATATTTATTTTTTCTCAAAAAAAAAATCAAGAAGTCCTATTCCAATCAGACATATAAAACTATAAATGAAAACAATCTCTTCAAAAACTTGTATAGGAAGGTGACCACAATTTTTTTTCTCTTATATTTATATCTATATATATGAGATCTAACTGTAGCTAATTCAACTAATAGTGTAGTATTATAAATATTTGTATTCTGAAACATGGAGAATTTACAAGGAAAAGGGGATTTTAATTCCTTAATCTTCAGCTTCATGTCGATAAAGGAAGATGAAATATCACTTTTTGTTACCCATACCGCTAAATTTCCTTTTTACATTGTTCAGGAAATGGCAATTCAGTAAAGTAGGGCCACAGGTTTTGATTTTTTGTGAACATTGGGATATGGAGCAGGAGTTGTTTGTTTTTGTGATTTTTTTCCATGTTCAAATGAAATGCGTGAATGGTAGAAGTTCCCTTATTTATTTCAGTTTATTGCATCTCTCTCACCTTACTAGATTACATCTGCACTAACCAAAGTCACTGTTACACTTATTTAACAGTATTGACTGAAGTAACACTGAATCTCTTTCCATGAGGGCTGATTTAGCTACAAATCACTGTTCCAGCACCAAGATCATTAATCAGCCTCAGGCTAGATCCATTATGTGGATATTCAGTATAGAGAAAATATTAACAGCTCCACAGAAGAAATGTTACCATCAGATTAGCTCTGACTCCCTGCTGGAGCAGCAAATTACTCTGAAGTAATAATTATAATACATTAGTAGAGGTTTAATTTCCAATAAGTGCTGTCTGTTTAAGGGATGGCAATCTCACCATACCTCAGAGAACAATAGATCATCTTATCAGCAAGACAAATCTACATGGAATTAAAAAAAGAAAGAAAAATAAAAGACAATAAAAAATTCATTACAGTCTCCAAATTGAAAAAAAAAGTCCACAGAATTTTCCTAGCTAGAACTTTGTGGAAAAAATCTTATTATTCTGTGTGCTAAAACTTTCTTGCAATGAGTACGCAAGAAAACACGTTTTACCTGTAAATAAGGCCTGATTATGCAAACTCCAGCCTTCTTTTCAATACTCATTTCTGGAACACGCTGACATCTGGTTTAGGGTACATATAAAGCAAGAAGAAAGAAAGGTGTGCTGTGCCTGATGAAGTTTACCATAGCTCAGCATTTGGACTTCTGTGTATATCCTTAAACATGGATATGAAAATATTTCATTGATCTGCACAGAGCCACTGCATACCACACCATGGAGTTTGTCTTGAGAATCAGTAACAGCTAAAAATTTTTGTGTGACCTTTTTTTGTTAATTTCTTGTACCTCTCTGCAGATATTCAACACTTTAAAACTTTTCAAGTCACAAAGTTTGTGCTTAAAGACATTTCAAGTCCACGTGTTGGCATTCTAAGGAAATAACTTTTTACATCTGTGGCGGCTTTGGAACACTCAGTGCAGCTCTGATCAATGCTATTGTCTGAAATGAGTTACTAGAAACCTCGGAAACGCTCAATATCTGATAACTGCAGAGGTGTTCCAGGAATGACCTGATGCAATGTATTAATTTTCTGTACTCTGTGTTTGTTTGATTGTGATGTTTTGGGGAGAAAGTAGGAATGGGAAAAACAAAGATGCTAGATTGCAAGGAAAGAGGGGCAACATGACTTACAATGTGAGGATTAAAATGTTTAGCTACAAGATGTATACTTCTGTACCTTTAGAGAGTATTGTATTCTGTCTTGCCATTTTAATCATCCATTCAGTTCCTTTGCACAATCAGAAAAAGATTAAGTTCCTGCATCCTGGGGTGGAGTAAAGCTGGTAAGAGTAAATATTACAGAATCAAGATAAATAACCTCAACCAGTTGTTCCATGACCGCCATCTTTTGCCTCAGTTGGGACCAGAAATGGCAATGGACACAGTCTTTAGTAACATGAGTCAGATTTGCCACCTCAGCAGAGGAATACATCTGCTTCCCTGAATATGAGCAGACTGGCAAAAACTGTGGCCCAAAATATGTTTCTAGACAGGGAGTCAAGGTAGAACAGCATAGAAAAAGCCACTGTAGTTGGGTTCCCCTACTCTCATTCTACAAAAAGAATGATCACTCTGATTTATCTCACTCTACTTTGGAATGAGAAATTATATTAAATAAAACAATAATTTCTGGTTGTTATGTTGCAAAAATACCTGTAAGGATACTTGTTCAATAATAGGTAATCTTCTTTAAATTCAAACCCTATTTAACTCAGGCTTAATTTTTTCCTGTAGACAATCTGGTTTTGAAGGTAAATCTGATGCCTTCAAGGTTGGTGAGTCCAAGAGCTTCTTCTTCTCTTTCTGCCTATTGTATTGACATTTAATTTTTTTTTCATATTGCCTATATCCGATCACATATTCTGAGAATTGTTCTCCATTTTCACTTAAACCTTGATTTATGGGATTCTTTGTGGCTCCATTATAACAGGAAAGAGATGAATATCTTTTAATTCTGTAGATTTCTGATTTGATTTATATCTCTCAAGAGTGTATACACTTGAAGGCTTTTCCTGTTCCTTTTTTTTTTTTTTCACTTTGAAAACATTTAAAGCCATATTGGCAAATACAGAATAAATACAAGCTGTGGTGTCTGGATTTAAGCTTTTATAGCAGAATTAAAAATAAAATGTTGAGAAGATTTTGGGTCCAGATCACTAAGTTCTGTAGAGTTTGTATTACAAAATTGAATTAATTTCATTCAGGAAAGGAATAGGCTTCTCGGTTCCACTGAAACAGAGATTTCTGAGATTTAAAAATAGTTGAGCATTCTAATTTCCTTTGTGTAATGTCACACTTTCAAACTAGGCAATGAACTGCAAGAGACTATCACAATGTTTCAAGACATGCTGTTTTCTTTGTTTATGTATATTTCTTTGATCAGATCAGAACATTTCTTTGAACCGCTTACACTCAAATTAATTCTTATATAGTTTAATAGCCCTGCTATATCAGGAGAAATCCTTCAGCATTAAGATGTTTCTGTGAGACTCCAATATTGAGACTTTGGCTTAAATCATCAAAACTGCACTCATATCTATCATACTCTCCCATGCAGGAACAAGGGTAATTTCATATAAATAGAGCTTCTGTGAACAGCTGAAATAGTAGAATAAACAGAACATCCTATGAATTGGAAACAGAGGTGGACAATCCTAGAAGATATTTCTTAAAATCCAGCGCGTATGTAGCACTTTGATATATTTCTGCACCACTGTCATCCAGAATGAATCCATCACTGCTGATTTTCTATGTAGCTATGAGTGTGACATTCATTAGATCAAAATAAATATAGATTTTTAGCTTATTCATTTGATTAGAAAGAGAGAGCACGATATTATAGTAAGCTTTACTTCCTCTCCTGCAATAGTGGATGAAAACCAAATTCCGAATAACATATCACACACTTCAAATACTTGTACAGAGAATTCTATTTAACTCCTTTTTTTATTCCAATGCAAAATGATACACCTGTGCAATCACAGAAATGCATATTATCATAAATGTGAGTACAGCAGACAACTGTATTCAGAAATGCATAATATATAACATATATAGATTTTTTAGCAAAATCATCATTATTGCAAAGGGTGAAACTTGGAATTCATATGAAATAATAGATTGCAAGGATTTTACTCTGTAACCTCAGGGAAACTGTATTTTATTTCTTTTATTAGGAAGTCTTTTTCTACCTGAATTTTGTTGACTGAACTCAGGTAATGTTTACATGAGTGTGTGTTGTACTTGTCATGAAAATGAGTCATAATCACTCGAATGCAGATGGGTCATGGTAACTTCTTAACTGGGTCCCTAGCAGGTAGCACAGGATGAATGACCGTGATCAAAGAAGAATTTCATGTAAAAGAAAGTATTGGAAATAATTAGCAAGATATGTTCTTATAATATATTGAGTATTATTTTGAAAATTTTGTCTCTTTATGGCCTTCCTGTTTTGTCCTGTCCGTAACTTTATTGAGAAAGGAAGAAAAAGAGAAAAAGACGGAGAAAAGAAACCCTCTCTCTCCACACCTCCCACCTTCAAGGGTTAGAGAAAAATCCTCTTCTTGGTATCAAAGAATTATTTTGTAGGCTTCCATTTCGTTTTAGCTGCAAAAGGTCTGTATGAGAAAAGGTGATTTTTGCTATTCCTGAAATTTAATATATCTTTACATTGAATCTCAAATCCCCATCACAAATAGAATTTGTTTTCAAGAATCTATACAGTTCTGTTCAGGGGAGTGGTAAAAAGTTAAAAAATCAATAACAACTCCTAGGACTCTGAGTCTTGATTCCAAAGCTATTGATCTCATCTCTCAGTACACTCATCAGACTTGCTGCCTCAGCCAACTGTTTTGGAGACTACAAGTTGAATTTTATAGCTTATTGCACACTTGCCCTGATTTAAGACAAATGGGCAAAACTGAGTAAAAAAACTTTCGTGCTCACTTTCTATTTGGTCCTCAAAGTAAAAACAGAGCATTATGGTCTCCTCAGTTTAATAGCATAATCTGAAAGATAATTCTAGGTGTATGGAACACTAATGCACTCTTTCCTTCAAATATCTGGAATTCCCACATCCTTTTTTTTCTGTCTCCTATAGATTATAGTAATTAGCTTCCAGTCTGAGCAATATGCCACCACATTTTTCAGCATTTCATCTGAAGGCCCCAATAATAAAAATTTATTTCTGTAGATTTCTGAAGTAGTTCTTTGTAGAAGTCCAATTCAATATGCAGTATTAATTTTGCTAGAGAATGCATTCCATAGATCACAGGTGAAACTGCAAAAATATTTCTCATACTTTGACATTCTCATAGCTATTTATTCCAGATTAAAGATCACTGGTAAAAATACGAGATAAGGTAAAGCTTACCGAAAAACATATTAAAGAACATCTTTTGAAACTCACTTTTCATCTACTGAAAACTAAAGAATGACATATTTTTTAATTACTGTTTTTAACCTAAAAATAGGATTATTTTCAAATTTGCGGGTTGAGGGTTCTTTTTCATTTTTGCACTACAAAAACCTTAAGACCATCAGATGATTATAATGAAATCTGCTTATGAAGTTGGTATAAGCATGATAGTAGGTCATAAAATATCGATCTGATTTTAAATGACTACCTCAAGTTCCAGGATCAAGAGCAGCAATTTCAAGGTATAGAAATGTCTTACTTTACTATCACAAAAACATTGTTTCAAAAGACTTTGAGAAAACACTTCCAGACAATCAAAATAGTTAGAAATCAACAAGAATGTTTCAAATGTTCACTATTATAAAAATAACTGGGTTCACACAAGCATTGGTTTATTTAACTTTCAGACACAAACTTTTTAAACTTCTCGTGTTTACTGGCCCTTTGGTTGGAAGTCATCTGTCCTCAGGTGGAAACCATCTTCTGAAACCTTCCATCATTTTTCATTCTTTTAAACCTTTAGAAGTACACCAAAGACTCTGGTTCCTCTTCAAGGTGTTGATATGAGAATACACGTGCTGCCTGAACTGTTACAGACGTTGGGAATTGTCATCCGTTTCATCATTTTCTTCACTGAAAAAGAAAAACAACTGTTTATGGGCCCCAAGAGAGACACAGGCACGTGAAGCAGAAAGATCTTTTAAAATTTTAATTAGTACTAAGCATCCTAATAAGAGGTTCAACCACCACAACACCAGGAAAACAATTAATCAATGTCAACATTAAGAAAAATCTGACTAGGTTTAGAGCTATTTATTTTTTGTCTCCCTGACTTTGATATGGTCATCTATTTGCAAATTATAACACTTTACTAAAATTCCTTTGTTGTATTTTCTTACTTTATTAGTTGTGACATTCTTTCATCTATATTACAAACCAGAGAAGATGATGGCACCCATTGTTAAGGTACAGGAAGTCTAAATTTAATATACTTTCTTTTTTTTTTCTTCTTTTTTTATTCACGTAGAACAAAACATTTTCCTTGGTAAATTAGTGGTGAGCCTGTTAGCCCTAAAGAAGGCAAATAAAACTCCTCATCCTGTATGGTGGAACTTAACCACTCATAAACTGGATTATTAAGGCTCAGGGCCATTTATTAAGGCTCAGAGCCTTAATGATGGCTTCAGGACCTAATGTGCACAAAGCGGACAAGAGCCCTAAACAGCCTTTCTACTCATTTCTGATTGCCTCCCATTGTGGGAGAATTACCTGTGGACTGTGAATTTTGAGACCCCAGGGCAAGGTGCTCTAGAGAATTTCGATTACCTAACCAATCTATTCGGTCCAATTTGTTTATTGGGAGCCAATATTATTTGGTGCATCTGAGCAGAGAAGAGAGATGATAATCAGAAGTGAATATTTGCATGAGCATAAGATGTGAAAATCACACCCATACCGTAAAAGCCCTCATGAAGATGGAGTATTGACAGAGGGTATTTTCAGCTATTTGAAGAGCAGCTGATGTATCTTCCTCTATATCTGGAAAGGTATCACCTGAAGGAGTTATGGATTGGAACAGCAACACTGGGCTGCTTATGGTGCCAATTTACTTCAAGATCAGATGTCCTGCAATATGGGGATACTTTATACCCTTTCCAGGGTGGTTCTAGAGCAAGTAGAAACACTTAATCAGTGAGAACTGTGATCCTCATGGGAGTTTGCAGGGCCATAAAATGTGCATGGAATAAATAGTCCGATGCTAAAAAGATCTTAATTGGCATTGATTAGGACTCTACTTAATAAGTATATCGTTCTTTAGAAAATAACTATACTTTTTGTTGGTATGGGGGTGGAAAGCCAAAATATCAAGAACTCTGCCGTAAGTGCCAAATTGCCATGGTTTAATGCCAGCTGGCAACTAAGCCACATGCAGACATTCGCTCAGTCCCCTCAGTGGGATGAGGGAAGCGGGGAAATAAAAGTGAAAGAACTCCTGGGTTGATATAAAGACAGCTCAAAATGGAAAGCAAAAGCTACACACACAAGCAAAGCAAAGCAAGGAATTAATTCACTGCTTCCAGTGGGCAGGCAGGTGATCAGACATTGTCAGGAGAGCAGGGCCCCATCGTGTGTAACACTGACTTGGGAAGACAAACACCATCACTCCAAATGTCCCAACGCTTCCTCCTTCTGCCCCCCACTATATATACTGCACCTGACAACATAAGGTATGGAATATCCTTCTGGTGAGTTTGGGGTCAGCTGTCCCAGCTGTGTCCCCTCAGAACTTCTCATGCACCTCCAGCCTCCTTACTGGTGGGGCACTGGGACAAGCAGAAAAGGAGTTGGCTCTGTGCAATACTTGCCTCAGCAATAACAAAATCATCCCCGTCTTATCAACACTGTTACATAGCCCCATTCTAGATATTGAGAAGAAAATTAGCTCTATCCCAGAAAAAAAAAGCACACAAGCAAACTCTTTGTTTCTTGATTTATATTCTTGGTTCATCCCCTTTGATAGCCACAAATAAAGTTAGAGATATTATAGTGGAGTACATTTAAATGAAGCAGACTTGGTAGATCTTCAGTGTAATATATGACTGTTTTTAAAACATACATCTTTCTGCACACACACATATATATATAGTATACATGTATATGTATAGTAAGGTTTTAATAATGTTACTGGCCTTACTAAACTGTTGAGTAGGTTGACTTACCTACTTTATGTTTTTACACCCGCTTATCTAAAGTACATACTTGACTTCCATCTTACTGCCAAAACTTCTTTTCTTTATTTAGCCGAAAGAAATTTTGATTTGGAGTTCATGAAAAGTCACTTTTCCTTAGTATAGTCTCCCGTCTAATCAAGGCAATTAAGTTTTCCCTTTTAAAAATTTTTTTGTTCTTCATGTCTCTTCATTTCCTCCCTCCGAAAAAGCTTATTTTTAGTTTCCAATAACTTTGTTACTGTTTTTTTTTAAATCTTAACAACATTCTTATAAATAGACAACATCACAGAGAATAAGGGAATGAAGTTACACTCCCAGGGACAATTGAAAGTGAAACTCCTTCTTGAAAACCATCTTTTAAACTGAAAACCAGGTAGAGTAGGCATAGCTGAAAATTTCACTGCTGAGTCTAGAGAATGAAAGCAGGACACCTTATGTGATAGATAAGAGGAAAGCAATTAGCTCTTGTGTCTTCATTAACCTGCATGGGGGGAGCATCTGAGAGCAATGTGAGAGGTACTACTATATGAAGAAGTGGCAGGCAGGTAGGTTGGGTGGGTTTAAACGTGGTGGGGGTAGTTGTGAATGCTTCTGGGATATTCTGTGTTGCTGAACAGTGTTATGGTGAGTTGTGGTTGAAGCAAGTTCTGTGTAGTTGTTTCTAAAGTCCTGTGTTGCAGGAGCAGTTGTGCTGGTAGGGGAATTTGGGATCACTTGGTTTCTGTGTGACTGAGGTTTTTGCTGGAAGAGTTTCTTACTGAAGCACTAACTTGGAACAACCAAAATGGTATTACTGAGCAGTGTGATTGCAGTTCATTTTGTTTGGTAGGCTTGTGGGGAGCATGAAAGGACTTCTCGAGAATTTGGTTCTTCAGGCTTTTGGTTGAAGCCCATGAGCAAAGAATATTCACAAAGCCCTGTGGTTAGTTCATAGGAGCTGGTTGTTGTGTTTGTGACATGAATTCTCTTTAGATATTTTCCTACTACCAACAAGTTCTCTTGTTTGCTTTTATGTAATTCTTACAGATTTAAAAATGGAGAAAATGTTATAGGTGTGGGCTTCAGATAATTGCCAAAATTTTCATGGGTATGATATTTCAAAGGCTTATGTTTCTCTTCTTGTTTTTAGTATTAGCACTATTGAATGTAGCAGTACTGGCTTTAGATCTATTTAGCCTTATTTCTTTCAGAGACTGAATCCCTCACAGAGCATCAATCCTAAAGGATGTTACTGTGAAGTGCATAAGTAGTTGTTTGATGTTTAAGAAAACACTGTGTTAAAAAGCAACAACAACAAAACAAATCCCAAACCAAAAAGCAAACAACCTCCAAACTTTTATTTTAATAAAATAATCATCAAAACCCTAAGATGTAAGGGTAAGACTCAGATATCTGTACTTTCAAAGAGACTGTATGAATTTCCTGTCATGAATGGTAATTCAACCAGATATTTTAAGTGTTTGATTAAATCTTATTGATCTCAAAAGTAAGCATATGCTGAAGTAGGTTGATGACTAAAGCTTTATTTAAAAAAAGAAATATCTGTATAAAATTAGTAGTTGGCAGCATCAATAGGATGATGTTTTGAAAAGCAAGCATGTATGTATGTATCTGTAAATTTGTCTGCAAACAGCTTGTTGCATTCATGAAATATTCACTCACTTTCTTGGGCTTTTTTGGCTTAATTCTGGGAAATGTTTTTATGTTAGCCTAGTGGATACTCTGGAAAAAAATTTAATCCCTTCTGAAAACTCAGGCTTCAGTTTTATGCCTGGTTTCAGACTTCACTGTGGTTCACAAAGAGAAACTGGTGCTCTAAAACTTTGGCATGCTGAGTAAGAAATGCATTAGGGATTCTTTTAAGTTATTTCAAGTTTGTTTTTTCTCATGCGCCATTGTGCCTTCAGTACGTGGCACAACATATCAAACCCAGTAATATTTTGAGATTTTGTTTTTGCTCTTCTTTGTGTTAAATAATATTCAAAATTGTAATATAAATAGAATATAGATGTGCTGTTTTCTAAATTTAAGTATTTAATTTCAACTGATGAACAAAAATGCAGTCATGTTACTATTTTGTCCTTTTTTATTGCTTCTCCCATGTTCTCAGATTGCTGAGTTCATTAATACATATATCCTGTGCAACTCTTGTTAACTAATTTGTTACCTTAGTTGCTATTTTAGTCTCATGTTGTACAATTATGAACAGAACACAGTCCACTTTCTGTTCCTAGCAATTTTACCAAGCTATATTGATCTGGAATGCTACTAGAAGAGAACAGTCCCTCTCACAAGTGTATGCATATAATTTATTAATGATAGCCTAGTCCTGAAGTGTAATAAGCTCTTGCTACACGAGGAAGAAGAGTAGTTGCCATAGGAGGCTCCCTTCTAAGGGGAAAGGAGGGCCCAATGTGCAGACTGGACCCAACTCACAGGGAAGTCTGCTGCCTCCCAGGGGCTCGGATAAGTTGCATCACCAGAAAACTCTCCAGTCTCTAGTAAGGCTCTCTGATTACTATCTGTTATTGGCTGTTCAATCAAAAGAGACTTCAGGGCCCTGGGACAATTGGTAAAGATATCAGGAGCATGGGTTGTGCTGAATTCTTTCAGTAACAACAAATAATATTAATGGTAATAGACAGGTCCACTGGGTCAATGTGTGGTTCCAAGGTTGGTGTCAGTGGAAAATTTTGGTTCCTGACCCTGGAATGTTCTACTCAACCCCTGGTCTACCGACACCTGAGCTATATCAGGAGCATGGGTTGTGCTCAATTCTTTCAGTAACAACAAATAATATTAATGGTAATAGACAGGTCCACTGGGTCAATGTGTGGTTCCAAGGTTGGTATCAGTGGAAAATTTTGGTTCCTGACCCTGGAATGTTCTACTCAACCCCTGGTCGACCGACACCTGAGCTCTATCAGGAGTAGCAGAGCTCATTGACTGAGCTTTAAACTAGCTTGGAAGAGGGGAAAGGGACAAACCGGGGTTGCCAGTGATGAGCAATGGGATGGTGTGTCAAAACTCGAGGAAATGCATACTGTGGGCATCCCTCAATATGTTTCAGGAGGTTTTGGCTACAAAGTACCACACCTGAAATGTTTACATACTAACACACACAGCAAGAGGAAGCTTGAGGCTTTGGCACAGTCACAGAGATTTGACATCAATGGTATAAGTGAAACCTGGTAGGATGAATCCCCTGATTGGAGTGCCCTGTTGGATGGTTACAGGCTCTTTAGGAGAGAGAGACAGGGCAGAAGAAGTGGAGGGGTGGCACTGTATGTAATAGAGGGTTAGAATGCATGGCACTCACAGCTGGCAATGGCACAGTTGAGAGCCTCTAGTTAAGAATCAAGGGATGAAAACATAATGTGGATGTCTTTGTGGGAGTCTACTATAGAATTCCTAGCCAGAGCAATGACACTGATGAATTATCCTTTGAGAAACTAAGGGGTGCTTCCAAAGGCCTTTGCCTTTGTGGAGGACTTCAACTTGCCAGAAATCCACTGGGAGTATCACACAGCTGGTGCAACCTGGGCCAGAAGATTCCTAAGAGACCTGGATGACAACTTTATGGAGGAGGACCTAAGGGAACTGACTCAGAAAGACACCCTCCTTGATCTGCTGCTTGTCAACAGAGAGGCTCCTGTGAGGGAAGTGGTGGTGTAACTACTAAAAAGAATCTAAAACGGTTGCTTTCTTTGCTTCCAAACAATTGTTTAAGCAGATATTATCAAATGTGACCAGGTTTTTTCTCATTGTGTTGTTTTTTTTTCCTCCATCCTATGCCTCCTCTGTCTTCTTTCTTTGTCTTTCAGAAATAACATTTTCTAGGTAATGGTGGATAATTAACAGTATAGCAGTATAAGAATTTCTTTGCTTGTGCCAAATACTTTTTTTAAGCTCTTGTGCTACATCTAAGGTTTGTTACTTAATTTATGTTATCCTCAGAGTGTCTGATCCAATTATACAGTCAGCTGACCTTTGATACAGACAGCTAAATTAGCATGTGATAAGAAACATGCTTTAGAATTGTTCATAAACAGATAAGTGTTTTGTTAAAGCTTTGCTGGATGTCACCCCTGTTGATTAATACCTGTAAAAGAATAATCATAAAGGGATAATTAGGAAGGATAAGAGATATAATTTCATTAGATATCCTAAGTTTTCATCTTATTAACAAACACCCTCCCTATTTGTATGTAAAAGAAAAAAAGTCCAGGGGATAAGTACAGGTTTTATTATGTTTTCGTGAACCTAGAAATATTGCTTTCAACAGGAGCGAGTCATACTTCTAAATATTTTGTGAATGCAGAGAGAAACAGACACATGTAGTAAGTCATTAATTATTAATAAATCTGGTCACCTAGCTGGCTAACCTACTTTTCAGACAACATCTATCAATCTTCATTTTCCATGGGCTTTGTGGCATTTCCTGATGATTGATTTTTATGTCCAAGACCTGACTTTTTCAGAGGGAGGGCCATTAAGAGCTTCTTCTGAGCATCTTCTAGTGCAATTCCAATACATTCTTCAACATCTGCACTTATAGCTTCTGGTAATGTTAAAGTTTAGACAATACATAATTTCTTGTCAGAGTTAAAATATGCAGTGCTTGGCTTATATTTCTAAAGAATTCAGGAGTTTAGAGTCTTTGTTCTCTGTCTCATCTATAACACCGCAGCCTTAGAATGTAGTGTGTGTTGTTATATCTGTGCTTAAGGCTTTCAAATTATTTGATTTTTTTTTTTAGTTAATATATTCTAGAGAAATGCAAGAGGTGGAGGAGCAATTAATTTTTTCCATATTTCATCTGTAATCAAATTCTTTGGGATGGTTTTGATGCATAGTATGCTGTGATAGATTTGTAACAGTTCCAAAATAAGAGATTTTTTAGATCCTGCTGATGCTTATACATTTTCACTGTCCCAGCATCGAGTTAGATCAGCTGCATCCTTAACTACTCTTGTACTGTGTGATGTTGCATAATCAGAATATGATGCTGCTACAGCTACAGGCCTTTCATTATTGTTGCTGCTGAATGACTGCATTCAGTACTCTGTATTCCACTCCAGGGAGTACAGCAGACATCCTTTCTACAGATTCTGAAGCCCCGTTAAAAACACTTGAATTTTCCTTCCATTCAATGTGGGCTTTAACTGGTTGCATATATAACTGATAAGCACTGCATCAAACAAATTTTATAGCGCTTTTGATCCATTAGCATGAATATGAACAATTTTGAAGTGTCTAGAAAGTATTGAAAGTGCCAAAGTAATACTGTTTTTTGAGGGGGTTTGTGGTTTGTTTTTTGTTTTTTTTTTCCTTAGTATGCTTATTTACCCTACTCAGGATGAGAGGAGACTAAGTAGAAGGATGTGAGATGTGAGAACACAGTCCTCTCTGGTTTTATTTAATCAGCAGTTTGGATGAGGGTGCCAAACTTGTAGAAACCTTTAAGACTAACTGAGCAATGACTGTGCCATGTTAACAACAGGTATTCTCCTCACTTCTTTCCAACTGGCATGTGCAGCCTAAGTGAAGGCAAGGTCTCTGACCTATCCATCTTGCCTCTGTCCAATTAGTGCTATGATATTATGGGTTTGTTTTGGGGGTGGGGATTAGACGTCACTCTCCTTATGAAGACTCACTTTNACAAACCCCCGCCTCACGTCCCCCCCCCCCCCCCCCCAAAAAAAAATTACCTAGTAATTTGTAAAGTGAAGCAACTTCATATTTTGAAGGCAGACAGGAAAGAGAGTTGAATACAACTCTTTAGGTTGTGGGGGATCTTAAGGTATTGTTCTTGGGTGCCTTCTGTAACTACTGGAGGCTTTTAGGCCTGTTCTTTTTAGTTCCTCTGTCTAGTTACCTCATGCAGAGTTTTGTAAACTTCTGACATGTGCTTCTCTCTTTACCCATCTCCCCAGTTTGTCTTCAGTAGTAAATGGTTCCTGGGTTTCTGCATGCTCAGAGAACATGAAGGCACCAGACCCCAGACACTTAGTGTTGTATAGAAATAGAGTAACAGGCCTTTGGAAATGCAGGATTAAGTACTCTGTTTAAATAATTTAAACTTCAATGTTAATAAAGTAAAATGGTTTGCTGATAGGAGTGTATTATGGTCTGACACTGCAGATGATTTGAATCATTAAAGTGAATTCAGTTCACTGGTTTATAAAAAAAATGCAGATGCTACTAAATTATACATATTTCCTAGACAAATCAGTATGGTTTCATAAGAAAAAGAAAAGTCTAGTCACATATACTGAAGTATTTTTTTTTCCTTTTCTTTTTTTAAAATGAAATTTAGAAAAGAGTGCAAAATATGAGAGCTGACTACTCTTGTAGTAGATGGTTTCAGCTCAGCGGAGGTTTCTTGTGGTACAGGTCAATTCAGTTCATGTTTCATTTGTCTTTTCATAAATCTTGTTTCTAATCAAAGTTTCCCTTTGGAAGTTACTTGATAAGCTATGGTAAGCTGTAGTTTGTTTGAATTTGTACTGTTTATGTATGAAGCATGATTGTTATAGTTAAGTGGGTTTACACAGTGATGTGTTTAAAAATTAGGTTTTGGGAAATTCAATAGTTTCATCTGTTTAAAAAAAAAAAAATTATTGTGATCCTTGAAAGGGATCTCTCTTTTAAGGGTTTTTGAAGCAACAGAATATTTTGTTTCCAGGAAAATGTTTGTATAGCAAAATAACTTGCTGTTAGCTCACATTGGCTAATTTGAGTTAAGTGTTTGGTTAAGAATGTCAAATTTGGTCTAACTGAAGTTTAAATCTTCTTTTTTCCCTCCAGTGAGCAAAAGAGATGCGAAGCTGATGTTTGCCATTAAAGCTCATCATTCAATCCCCTAGCTATTCATAGCAACAGCCAGGATAATCAGATTTTTTTTTTTTGAATGACTTCAATATGAGGAAAGATTTAGTTAATCTTTAACTCGAGGAAGAGACAAATGGGCTAATGGCTTATAAATTGATGAATGACCATGAATTAATCATTTTATGTTCATTTTTCATGTCTCATGATACAAGAATGAAGAACATAAAAATAATAATAAAACAGCAGGTGTAGAACAAACAGAAATATGTATTTATCATACAAAATGCAATTAAACTGTGGGGATCTTTTTGCCAGCAGTCAGCATGGTAAAGCGAAGTGTAACTGCCCAGAAGGATTAGATAAACAGGATCCTAAGTTCTTCAAGCAGTGTGAAACACCAAGGTAAAGACACTAACCCCACTTTAAAAAGTCCAGAAAATGTAGATTAACATATCTCAGAATGAGGTGTTTCCAAATCTGTCTTCTTGAGCACACAGTATTCTTTGGTGTAGCTGCTGGGCTCCGTAGTCAGACCGGATGTGTCCTACTAGGTCAAGAAAATGAAAATTCCCTCTGAGATTACAGAAAATGGAGAAACTTTTGCTGCAGAAGGTAAACTGGGGAGAGAAGTGGGGGTGAAGGGAGAACAAGAATGTGTCCAAAAACCAAAAAAACAAAAAAACAAAAAAAAAAAACCAAAAAAACACCACATGAATTCTGAATGAGGTAAGCAGGTAGGGGAACTGAAAAAAAAACCCAGACGTAAAAACCTCCAATACTTGCTGAAGGCATCCAAGAAGCCAACACGCTTTGCCTAGAGGCAGAAATATACAGGGAAAAGTAGATCTGTGGATATTTGGGAACTCCCTGACAAGCTTCAGGCAATTGCTAATGAAGAGCCGATTCTATAATTATTCTATTTTGGTATTGAATTTTTATGTGCGTTGTTGGTGCTTATTGTTGACACAGATAGCTTGTTTAATCTTAATTCAGTTCCAAGTTTGTTTGAACATACAATATTGATTCCCTTCCAGCATAGGCTGGTTTAGCTTTCCTGGCAAATTGTTTATCTTGGATATTTTTTTCTTCATTTCATCATGATTCTGACGTGGCTTGTATATCAAGGCCTTCTTTGGAGCTAGATATGCTCCTTTCTCTTAGGTTTTCTTACTTGCTCATCCCTATGTGTCTGTTGGGGGTTAGTGCTCTTCTGGCTTTTCAGGTTGCTTGAGCATCTATCCCCCTCAATCAAAGACCTTTCACTTAAATAAATTAAAAGTAAAAAATAACAAAAGTCAAGGGAAAAAGGAGGATAGCTGTGAGTCTTGAAATACTAGAAAGCTGAAGTAAATGAAAGGGGAATAAGCAGACCTTCCCCAGCAGTACCCTTTGATCTCAAAGGTATCCAGACAGATGAAGCCCCAGGGATCTAAGGACAGGAACAGATTCCACCTTGCCTTCTTCTTGCTTAAGATCCCTGTGACCATCTGGGCAAGAGCAGGGAAGGGGCTTGAGGAAGAGCTCCTGTGACTGGCGGAAGTCTTTGGGAGTGACAATTTGTGAATTGTGAAAGCGGATCCCGCTGTGAAAGCGGATTCAGCGGAGCTCTGAAAGGAGAGCAGCATCCCAGTGAGTGCTGTGCAAAATGTGTATGTCCAAGAGCACTGCAAAGGTGCTCAGGGAGCAGCAGGTACCAGAGCCAAGCCTGACCCTCAAGGCTGCTCAGCACGGCCAAACTGTTTGCAAGGTGTCGTCTGTGTTCGGCGGGAGACACAGGAAATTCTAATTTGTTGAATGTGTTGGTGGATCCCCCCACCGGTCCCCTGTCTGTAAGAATATTCCGACCAGCATTACCTGAAGTTTCCACTTGTTGGCTGGTTATTTCTCCAAATTTGTTTAGTCTTGTGATTTGAAGCTTTGAAGTGTCACTCTTCCTGCTTCCTCACTACCCCCAGAAACTAATTACTCTGCTGCTTCTCTGCTTTACTTGGTGGATGTAGAGGAGAGGAGTTACTCTGATACCCAGGCTGACAATAGCAACATACCAGGTTATTTGGAACCTTCTTTTCCCCTTTGTTTTCTCTCACTAATCTCTCTATAAGTTTTGGAAGAATACTCTTGTTCCTGCTTCAAAGCAGCCCCTGTGAACAGAAAATATTGAGATGGAGCCTGCTAACCTTTTAGTTCTCTGGATACCTAGTTTCTAAATGGTCACTGGGAGTGGTCATATAAATTTCATTTTTGATTTTGAAGATATGGGACCATTGTTCTGACAGTTTTGCTTGTATTTGCCTGTACACAGTGTTCCCAAGCATTCCATTCGCATTCCTAATACCTGACAACCAGACTTATCAACTTGTCTATGGTGAAGTCAAAGACTCAGGCTGATGAAAAAAAATCACTGAGAAATTCAAGAATGATTCTGGAGGTTTCTTATCCTCTGTTCACTGGGAACAACTTCACAAGTTGTAATAGTCAAGTTACATTTTATATGCTATCATCTCACTTGTTTTATTTCAGAAGCAGTGTGGTGTCACTGGGAAATGTCATCCATTTGCTAGCTATTTCTGTTTCCAAATTGTTAACTGCATAGACCCATGAGATTTTTCTATTTAAAAATAGCTGTGGTTGTTTTGAGGAATAACTTCTAAACTTTATTTCCGATTGTTTAATTAGTTTCTAAATCAAGATATTTGCCCCTTAGAAAACTACCTAGTACACAGCTGGTGACATAAAGCTAAGTAATTGATATCCTTATGTGTAATTACAAAGAAATTAATACTCCTTTAGGAAAGATCTAATGACATTATTTTTGAAAACTGAAGTTAATTAAGCCCGTCTTCATCTACTCCCTTTCCTTCCCCCTGCCCCCCCATTTTGCGTGTGCTCGCAAAAAAATACCTCTACTGGGTTAAAGGAGTGAGATTTTTTTTCTCCTCTACGCTTTCTCCCCTTACTGGAGCCATGCTGGCTTGAGTCTATCAAGTTATGTTTATCCAACTGTTCTGCCATCCTATCTTTAATTAGATTCTCTATCAGTTTACTCAGTAATGGGACAAATCTCACCAGGATGTAAATATTAGATTCTTTTTTAGCAGCATTATTTAAAAATAGGTACTGCATTATTATTTCCCCCACTATTCATCAGCAATTTCAGCATTTCTGCAAGGATGTTCTGCAGATTTTTCTTTCAGCACTTTTAAAAATATTCTTTTGTTTGATGCTGCAATTTGTTCTCTACCTTTTCTCAAGTACCACCTCATCTTTAATCCTCTTCTCCTGTAGATAAAGCTTGATTGTCTGATGTTGAGTCACTGGTTTTAAACTAGTGATTTGAAGAGTAGCATGTGCATCCGTAAGGGATACTTCAGAAAAAGAGTCTTTATTGACCAGCATCTAAATTTCCAGTGGAAGGCTTAGCATTTTATTGTAGAAACATGGTGAATGCAGACTCCAGTAAAGCTCTTGACAATAACTGGTTTCAGCAATTTCTCTCTTTTTCTGGTCTTTGCACTTTATAGCTAATTGTGCATTTAGAGTATGCATCCATTTGGAAAACTAAATGCAATGTGAATATAGTCAAATAAAGATGAAATAGAGGGTAATTAAGTGCAAGTCCAAAATTTTCACACTTGCACCCACAAGGAGCAATGCAGATGATCTGATTTACTTAACTTTAGTCATATATAGCCTCATTCATGTGCATAGTAGAAAATATATTTTAAATTGGCTCACAAGCACTTTCACACTAGTTCCTTATTAAAATTTTACTTTAAAAGTAATTTTTCCAAATTAATTTTGAAGCAATTTTTTTTATTAAAAGAAAAAAAGGGGGATGTGTTCTCGTAGAGTTAGCATTTCATCTTGGTTTCAACTGAAGTTGTTCACATTGCTCTACCACAAGTATGTTTTCACCGCTGCTTATGTTCAAGTTAAGATACCTGTATCATACACAGTCTTTTGCTGGAAATTAATGCCTTTTAACTTGAAGGGTTTGCTTATGATACTTGATTCTATATCGATCATATTTAGTCTAATTTGCATATATAGAGCTAAAAATATTAACACCATGTCAATATGCAGTATCTGGATACTTGTGAGAAAGGGGATTAGCTGCAAAGGCAAAAGAAATAGGAGGAAGATTACTTGGTTTTTACCTGTATATGGACCAGAAGTCTTGAATTTTAGGATTCCTAGCTATGTCTAAGCCATGATGATAAATCAGAATCTTTGTTCTGGAGGAAAGAAAATAAGTGTTTTGGACTTTAATGAAGACCTGAGTCTGAATATTCTGCTGTGGTGGGTAGATGCTGGTTGGCCGTCAGACACCTACGCAGCTGCTCTCTCACTCCCCCCACTGGGAGAGATCCTGCATGGAAAAGCCTGTGGGTTTAGACAGAGGGAGGAATTCCTTATCAGTTACTATGTGGCAAAACAGATTTGGCTTGGAGAGAAGTTGTGTTGGCATTTTAAATAGATCTGAGTTGTAAGAAACAAAGACAGACTTTAAAACAACAGTTTTCCTCCCCTTCCTTTTCCTGGGCTTCACTCCAAGCTCTTCTATGCATCCTCAGGTGGCCCTGATGCATAGTATAGAGGATCGTGATAAGTCCAAAACAATTCCTCTGCTTCTCCTTTCTCCTCACACTTCTCCCTGCTTCACCTGGGTACCCTTCAGGGGCAACAGAGGGGTCTTCACTCCAGTGCCTGGAGCCCCTCCTCCCTCTCTCCCCTCAGGGCTTGAGGTACAGTTCCCAGTCACATTTGCTTTGGGTAAACTGAGTCCTGTGTCTTAATATGGTTTGGTGTTTTTTTGGGTTTTTTTGGTTGTTTTTTTTTTGGTAGGGAAGATAACATTTCCTCCTTTCAGGCATTGGATTATATGATTTTGGTGCACTTTTATTGTAGTGAAGGAGGAAGCAGTTGAACTCTTCTGCTTTCTGACACTGTCTGTGTTGAAGACTGCAAGCAGATAAAGAGGAGCACTTGGGTTTCTGTGCCTCACTTCTGCCACCTGGGAATTCCTTTTAATCTTTGTTTGTTTTGGTCAGGTTGTTGTTTTGGGATTTTTATGAACTGTTGATCTGTTTTTAAAACAACTCACATTGCAATTATGCAGCTTTAAATTCAAGGTCTCTTCAATAAAAATGCTGTTTTTACTCTGTAGGTGATAAAACTGTTTTTCTTTCTTAAAAAAACACTTAGGACTAAAGAGCTTGTATCAAATTCCAATTAGAGAAGTAAAAACCTAGATGTAGCTTAATGAGTAAATGAAGAGTTGGATAATGGTGGTCCCTTGTAAGAGGTTTTGATGTGGAGAATGCTCTTTAATCATCTGATGATGATAGAAGAAGAGCCATAATCCGTGCCACTTTGATGCCCTGGCAAGGTAATTTACTGTATTTTACTTTCTTGCTGTGAAACTGAATAGCCTCATTCTGTGCCCACACAGCAATCTGAAACATCTGGAGTCTGGTGTGTTCAGAAGTCTTTTTCTTCTTAAGTGTTCATCCCAAATTGAGTGAATGGAGAGCGGGTGCTTTCTGCTGCTGATGCACGGAAACATACGGGGGCTGCGGATGTGGTTAGGTTGTAGGATTATTGCAAGGTACATTTTGTAAGCACTTTCCTTTTCAGAGACTCTTTATACTTATATCTGAAAGCTGTTTTTTTCTAGGGAGTGATCCAAATGCTTTGACTGGCTGTCTCAAAATGAAAAGCAACACCCACCACCAAATACTTATCTGCTGCCACAGTGCACGAATATGCCTTTAAAATTAAAGATTCTGAAGTGTTGTGTCACTTCCTTCACATAGTAAAATACATAAGGTATGAAGCCTATAATAGGCTCTCCCTTCTGTATCTAAGTGACAAACTTAGGAAAGGCAAAGCACCAATCATTTGGTGATCAACCCCTTGTTTGTTACAGAGGGAAAGGAAAACAAGCTTCTCACCTTTGCTCCACCAGTAAAGAATATCTTCTTAATATCTAGTATAAACCTACTCTCAGTTTAAAAACATTACCCCTTGTTCTATCACTACTGATATTGTAAAAAGACCTTCTCCAGCTTTTTTGTAGGGTCTTTGAGATACTGAAAGGCCACAGTTAGGTCACCCCTGAACCATGTCTTCTCCAAGCTGAACAACCCCAGCTTTCTCAGCCTTTCTTCATAGGAGAGGTCCTACAGCCCTCTTGACAGCCCTCCTCTGGACTTGCTCCAACAAGTCCCTGTCCTTCCTGTGTGGGGTTCCCAGAGCTGGATGCAGCACTGCAGGAAGGGTCTCACCAGAGCAGAGGGGCAGAATCCCCTTCCTTGCCCTGCTGGCCACGCTGCTTTGGATGCAGCTCAGGACGCGTTTGGCTTTCTGGGCTGGAGGTGCACATGGCTGGGTCATGTCCAGCCTCTCATCAGCCAGCACCCCCAAGTCTTTCTCAGCAGGGCTGCTCTCCATCTCTTTATCCCCCAGCCTGTGTTGAAACCGGGGATTGCCTCAACCCAGGTGCAGCACCTTGAACTTGGCTGTATTAAATTTCATGATGTTCCCATGGAACCACTTCTCAAGTTTGTCCAGGTCCCTCTGGATGGCATCCCATCCTTCAGTTCTGTCAACTGCACCACTCAGCTTGGTGCTGTGTGCTAAATTGCTGAGGGTGCACTCCATCTTGGTTATGATGCGAGTGAGTTTGAAATATATATATATATATTTCCATCTCACATTATTTCCTAAGTATTTTCCACCTGCTTTGTTATTTTAAAATGGTTTTTAAAATGGTGTTAAGTCCTAGGTTACGATGTTATGACTCTTTTACTGCAATATAAATGGTTACTTTGTGTGTATAATACTGGAGTCTTACGGCTGCTAATTGTTACTGTAGAATTCTTCTACTTCGAGTAGAACCTCTTAAAAAAAAAACAACCAACCAAAAAATCCCCCAAACCTCTAAACCATCTTTGTATTTAAGAGTATCTGTTACCAGGCTATCTGAAAGCCTGTGAAAGGCACTCTTATATTGTGATGACAAGATAAAGTCAAGGTCAGCCTTAACCTTTCAAAGATTGATCATGTTTTTCCTCAATGATAGCCTAATTAGATGGTTATTTGTATGTTAAGTCAAAAGAAGTACTCTGATGCGCTGATTATGGTTTTATTATTTCTTTCATTATCACAACTGCTTCTAGAATAGTATGTAGATGGTGGATTTGCTAAAACACTCCTTTTTTAAAAAGACAGGAAAAGAAGAAAAGTCAAAGCAGAGACTTCACAAAGCTGCGGATTCAAACACCTGGGGTTTTGTTGTGTTTTTTTTTTTTTTCCTCTCCTTTTACCTTGTGTGCTTCAAGGAAAACAATGGCTGGGAAGAGTTTTGGTTGAAAAAGCAAAAGCTGCGTAATGAGATTACTACAGCTATCACAGTGCAATTCCATTGTACTGCTGTGTCCGTGTCCCACTTTTCCAATAAATCATAATAACCAGCTGACAATGCAAATATCACAGCATGTTGTCTGGGAATTATTCTGATTAGCTTGTAACTTGCAAAGGCTCTTCTCACTCTTGAGCAATGAATTCTTCTCCCATAGTTGCTATATTTCCCTGATACTTTGTGCCATAAGAAATACTGAGATTGCAGTGGCCATAATTCTGGTTCAAAGGTGCTTGCAATAGATCGGGTTTGTTATGTTCCAGGGCTTTGGGGAGTATGCTGTTAATACAGAAGTACTTTTTTACTATCTTTTCTTGCAGACTATCTATAACTAGATTTTTCAATTCCTGTATAGAGCTTTGGTTTTAAATCCCACACAAAGATAAAAAATGTATATTAAACCACTGTAGGAACATACAGTCTGCATATGTTTGTAACGTGTCTGGAATTTTACAATCTCTGTAGAGGAAAAAAAATTGTTAAATTGTAATTCTTATGTTTTTTTCTTTTTATTTTTCTCACAGAAATAGAAAGGTTCCTGCTCTAGAAAGGATAGATTTTTTTTTAACCTGTAATATATTTTTGTCTCTTACCACTGTAATGATTTCTGTGTAATAAATCATGGTGGTCTTTAGTAGCAATCTGTTCTACTGTGAGCTGAAAATTTGTATTCTCTGATATGATGAAAATATGACACATTGACTCCAACATAAAGCTTGGAAATATGTGTTAGGGTTGTGGAAAAAATGAACAAAGAACCATTTAAGTATGCAAATATTTACATTGATGCTCTTTTTTTTTTTTTAAGGTCTACCTTAAAGTTTAACAAAAATTACGATGTTTGAGGTCATTACAGCATCTTATTGGGTGACTACGGTGAAAGACCTACTGATGCTTCTAGAATTGGGGAAATTTCTGTTGGGGAAAACCTAAGACACAGTAGCCAGCTCTTGTTTGTCATGTTGTCATGTTGGCTTTCTGACCTCCTTCTCTTCAGTCTCATTACTGAAAACACACAAACATCAGATTTTTCAAAATAGTTTATCCAGATAAACTTGTATCATTTTTGTTTACATCATTATTTATTGCATATATTTAAGCTGGGAACCCAGGTTAAGCATCTAGACTCAATTTCTCACTCTGCCACAAATTTCCCAAGCTGTCTTGAGTAAGCAATCTAGCTTTCCTATAGCTCAATTTTCAATCTATGTAACAGATTATTATTTAATAGAGATTCTTCCCAGTGTGAGGGAATACACACTATCACTGTGGAAATAAATTTATGCTGAATTCCAAAATGCTTAGGAAGCGTGGGATGGATCCACATGCCAGAGATGGATGTGAAAAGAAGTTATGTCCCCCAGTGTGGCAAAGGAGTTCAACCAAACAGCCTTGTCCCAGGGTATATTTGAAATGTATGGAGAGTTATAAAACTTCATATTAATTGCAGGACAATTGCAGTATTAATAGAGTAGGCTTTGGTTTCAGGAAAAAAAATGCAAACTGTACTTTTTACAGAGGATTATAGTATCACCTTCTTCTCATTGTGAATGACATTTTAGCTTAGCTGTAAGTATGTACTTTGTAGGGGAAGACGAAAAAAAAATTCTTAAAAATATGGAAGTGAAATAAGGGGAAACTGCTGAAATTCACTATATTGCAAGCCATAGAATCACAAAATAGTTTGGGTTGGAAGGGACCTTTAAAGATCATTTAGTCCAACCTCTTTGGCATGAGCAGGGACATTTTCAACTAGATGGGGTTGCTCAGAGCCCTGTCCAGCCTGACCTTGAACGTTTCCAGCAGTGGGGCACCTACCACTTCTGTGGACAACTTGTTCCAGAGTTTTACCAGACTCATTATAAAAAAAAAAAATTTCTTCCTAATATTTACTGTGAATTTGCACTCTTTTAGTTTAAAACCTTTACCCCATGTCCTCCCAGAGTAGGACCTGCTAAAAAGTCTGACCATAATGCTATTTTCTGATGGAAGTGTATTTGGTTTTTAACATAAAAAAGGAAAGATTATTGCTTCATTTATTAGAGAATAAATAAAAATCCCGTTCCTGGCCGAATTTTTTTTTTTCTTCTGCTTTTCTGAGGATGCATTCCTGGTAACAAACAGATAAAATTATATGAAAAATCTACAAAGAGCAACTGCTTCACTACCAAAACAGCAAAAGAAATTCAGCAGAAAAAGCTATTTAATTGAGAGAGAACTAGTGGGAAAAGAACTGGAAAGAAGCCCCCATGCTTTAAGATTTCTCTGAAGGACTGAATATAAAAAGCCTGGTTTTTTAGAAAGTGTCATGGGCACATCTGAACATTTTAGATAAATGCTTTATTGGATGAATCCCATTCTAGTGGCATATGCAGGCAACAGGGGTTATAACTGAACTACAGCAAATGCCAAGATTCAGTTGAATGTGTTTCAGAGTGGCTGGGCTGGACTCTAATTACCTACTGTAAAAATAAGAAATTGTCATGCCCGGTGTTGTGGTTTAAACCCAGACAGCAGCTGAACACCACACAGCCACTCACTCACCCCCCACCCTGGTGTGTGATGGGAGAGAGAAGTGCAAGGGTCAAACTGAGAGCTGGTGGGGTGAGACAAAGTTTAAGTGGGAAAGAAAAAGCCATGCTGTCCTGGTTCTGGCTCTGGCCAGGACAGGGTTAATCTGTGTCATAGTGAGGAAGGGGCACTGCTGGGACCTGGTCGTTGTTCTATACCACTTCACATCATTTTCTGGGGATGGGAGAAAGAGCTCCCTTCTGGGGTGGGGTAGCATGGCAGCGACTGGGTCAGGCTCCATGGTGAGAATTTTGATGTGGATTTCTTGCCTCTCTCTTGTACACTTTTGTTATTAAGATTGTTGCTGTTAGCATTCTTTTTCTCATCTTGTTGCCGTTTCCAGTAAATTGTACTTATCTCAACCCTTGATCTTTGCCTTTTTTGCCCCCAGTTCTCCTCTCCAGCCCACTGCTGGATGAGGGGAGGAGGAGTGGGCTGATGGTGCATGGGTTCACTGGGAGCGCTGAACTGGAAAACACCGTTCTTAAACCACAGCACACACATGAGCAAAACAAGGAATTCATTCCCTGTTTCCCGTGGGCAGGCTGCTGTTCAGCCATTATGTGCAGAGCAGGGCCCCATCACACGCAGCAGTTACTTGGGAAGACAAATGCCATCACTCCTCCCGCTTTCTTCCTTCTTCCCCTCCGCTTTATATATTAAGCATGAAGTATCTCTCTGGTCAGTTGGGATCAGCTGTTCTGGCTGTGTGCCCTCCTAACCTCTTGTGCACTCCCAGTCTCCTTGCTGCTGGTGTGAGAAGCAGAAAAGGCCTTGATGCTGTGTAAGCTCTGCTTAGCAGTAATGAAAACATCCCTGCTATCAACATTTTTCACCACAAAAACATAGCCCCATACCAGCTACTGTGGAGAAAATTTTATTCTATCCTGGCCAAAACCAGCATACCTGCTGACGTTGGAAGCAGCAGCATTGGGAATTTGTACCTTGAACACAGCAGAGCATCCAAGAGGCTCATGTATAGGCAGCCTCACCTGCTGCTTGCTGTAACATCTTGTGCTACTTCTTTGAAGGGCAATATTTCATTCTAAAACAGGCCAATAAGTCAAGGAAACATTGCTTTTTAACATGTAGATACTTGTATTAGAAGATCGTTCATGTGCACAATTATTATCTTTAGCATCTGTAAATGTTGATTTTTTTTTTTTTTTTTTTTTTTTTTCCTTCTGCTTTATTGCTAGACTTATTGAGACTAATGCTCTAGTCAATGCTTGTGTTGTGTTCCATCTCTGGTTAGAGAGTCCCAGACATGGTCAATGGTCTGTGTCTAAAGGACTATGTAGGTGTAATTCAGCGTTTATATTACTTTGACCCACAGGACTGAAAACAAAGGTATTTGTATCAATAAAATAAATTGTTTTACTTAAATTGATAATGATAATGGTTAGATTAAAATTCTTTAATCAGAATTATTTGCTGCACAGTATAGTTATGACTACTAGTATTATGTACTAATTTTTGGAGCAATATTGAAGCAATGGAATTAAAGCTAGCAAAATAATTATTAGTTAGAGATTGATGCTACTCAGCCATGCCAACAACTGTGGCTAAATCTAACTCAGCCTCTAGGAGTAACCTTGAGGGGCATCTCCTATCAAGAGAGGGGTCTCCATACAGACTCCTAGAAGGGATGTGTTAGAAGTCCTGGCTGTTCAAAGGTGGGATTGGGCTTTTGTAGTATAAAGTGATTGACTGTCAGTCATAGTTTCTAGGCTGCTGTGTCAACTCAGCAGCTTTAGATAAGATATCAGTACTATCACTTGTTGGCTCCTTTATCAGAGACTTTGTCTGCACATCCTCACTAGTGTCTGCCAGGAAACGTTATTTTTCACATCCTCAAAATGTTTATCTTTATAATCGATGAGACGGGCTGATCTCAACATTCTTCAAAAACAGTGTGACCCCCATCTCCATCCATCAATGATAACTTTTGTGAACAGGGTAAAGTTTGAGCTGTTGTACCCGCACTTAAGCAGAGCGTCCTTCTACACGAGAGCATCTGTATCAATAAGGACAAAAATGCTTACATCTGCAGTATATTGTTCAATAGCTAAAACAAGATCTGTTCACAATTCTGTTTGTTTTGCACGGCAAAGAACTTCATACTTTTAGAGTTGCTTATTCCTTGATTCACAGGTAGAAAGTTTTATACTTTGTTTGCTAAATATTATTTAAATTGAAATAAGCAGAATGATCCTTGAAAAGATCTAGATACTTTTATTTAGTGTGATATAATTTTGGAGCTCAAATTGGAAGAGTTGGAAGAACAGATAGCTGAAATTTCTGCAAGATCTGCAAGACTATCAGTGTTGTTAGAACTATAGTAAAATCAAGTCATAACTGACATCTCCCTTCATCTCAGTAACTGTAGTACATGTACAGAGTAAAAAGTTACTTTTGTTATGCAGAACTTTTGGTTTTGATGCATGAACAAAATACAAATTAAGGTTAGAGGGTCTTTCTTCTAAGCCCTTGCTATTGAGTTACACTTTCTCAAATGAAAACATATGCACAAAACCTAGATAATAAAGTTGGCACTTGGAAAGGTTGGTTATCTTGGAAAGGTTGTTCCAAGGTTCTTCTTATGAAGAACCACATATGGGTATGTTAAAGTTAACTGGTACTTTGGAGCAGATGTGTTTTGCCTTTGGACAAAATCATAGGATAAATCCTTGACTTTGACATAGTATGGTTTCCTTTACTTGTTAGTCACATCAGGGTGGACTTCCTCTTGGAAATACTTTTGTAGTCTAGAATACTAGATAACATAAACATTTCTTCAAGTTATTTGTGCTTTCAGATTTTTTTTTTACCTAATAAAAACTTACTTGTTTTTGTATTAAATAATTGAGACATAATTTTACTGGAAATTCCTGAAAACAGGTGTCTGCATGCTCTACTACTGCAAGTATTAGAGCGAGGAGGTTACTTTGTTGTTAAAGAAATTGTTTGTGGTCTACAATAGTTGAAAAAGAGAATAAATTAAAATTAACTCAGTATGTTACCAGCTGAACTTATACCTTCAGTATGACGTATAGCAAATGGTGTTTTTCAGAAAAGTTCTTCGAGGAACAATGACTGCAGTGTGTTCCTTGTGGTGGTGAGATCAAGTCATTCAGCAATCCTTGCACTTTAACACAAGTTCTGTACAATTATATCCTCCAAATATTTTCCTTCTGATTTCTAGAAGTAACAGACTTTGGAAAAGCACCCTCATTTTTGTCATTAAGTCAATGCGTGTAGTAATCCTGGAGAGAGCAACTGAGAACTGTTAAAGCAAACTATTTCACACAGGATGCATCAGCCTGAGAGGTGAGGTGAGGGTGCTGCAGCTGCACATCCCCAGGCTCAGCCAGGAGCAAGGCTGAAGATGTATTCCCACATGAACACACAGGGCACATGTTACGTATCCAGGGCTAGCCACACATGTGCACATGGCATAGAGCCTTCTCACCCACAAAAGAGGTAGAAAGTAGTTTAATGAGTAGACAGGACAGGACAGACTCTGCTGGTCAGGTACAGGGCATGGCCAGATGAGTGTACTGAGCAGCCACCTATTCATGTGTGACCCAGCCTTTATATCTCATTATCCTTCTATTATCCTACTCTTGTTACTTCCCAAACCAGCTAAACTTCTGGCTTTTCCCATCTCTTTTTCCTCTAAACATCTTATAGTAAGTCCTATGACCTGGGACTGGTTTTTCTTTTCATCCTGTACTGTGTCTCCTGGATAGCAACCCTTTTTAATTTGCAAAGGGATTTCCAGATTGCTCCTGATTGACTCCTTGTGATGGGTTTCACACCTGGACAATGAGGCTGAGGCTGTGCTAGGACAACCCTGGGAGGGGTCCAGATAGGATATTTGTTGCTTGGTAGTCCCTGGTTTGAGTTCCCACTTGCATTTGTGCATTCCTGTGCTCCTCTGAGCTTGTGGAGTTGGGCCTGTGGTGGGCAGATGGGTCCTGGGATGGATCTGAGTGCAGCTGAGCGCTCCCATTCCTGCCATTGTGTCTCTGAGCTCCTTTGTGGTTCTGGGGATTAGCTTTATCACAGTATGAATGTATGGAGCACTAATGAATTCAGTATAATGCCTTATGAATAACAGGCTGTGTTTGCTAGTTAGTTATAATGGAGAATTACTGTTGTACAAGTTGCAATGTATGCAAGTCTCCAGAGAGGAAGATGTCCCTAATTGAAGTAATTGTAAGTTAGATTGTTTTGCTGAGAATATTATGTTTGCATTTACCTTGTTCTTAAAGTACTCTTCATAACTGATCCTTTTGACTTCTGTTTTTAAGGATTTCCCTTCAGAATATTCTAACTATAGATTGTCTTTTGCAGATGAGTTTGCAAAAGGGGAATTAAATTTACTTTGTTCTCTTTACTCTTCCCTAGCTATCTGTCATGATTATTCACAAGGTCATGCTATGTTTTACTAATTGTTGAGTTATTCTGGCATGACAGTATTGTTTCGTATGGAAGTTTTGCCTGGGATAATGTCAGCAGGAAAACAAGTTTAGACAGTCCTGTGATTCAGAGCTTACAAGAGATCAGTCTCTAGTGCACAAAACTGCCTGTCACTGTTAGAGCAAGATGAAGCTGGATGGGCCATGAGAGAGAGGGATAAGTGTTCTTTATCAGGGAATTGAGACCTTTCTGAAAGGTATTAGCCGACTGGGGACACACAGCATGAGGATCAATGCCCTGCAGATGGAACTTTCCTTTCTGTGTTTTGTTTGATTTCTAAAGTCAGTGACAGGGTCATAGTCACTGGGAAAGGAGATCATTAGTTAAAGGCCATTTTGGCTAATGTCACATAAAAAAAAAATAAAAAAAATTGCTTCTAGACTCAGGGAAGCTAAAACAGTCAGCTCATGTGATATCATAGAATTTTAACTGTAGTCATTGATCTGTCTTCTCATTTTCACCTTGTGTTTGAGAGTGGCATAAGAATGTATCTCCTGGTTGGTGAGCATTTGGTTCCCTGTTAGTTACCTGCAAGGAAGCATATAATTTTATAAGCAAATAGTTTAAGAAAAAGGAAGTATTAAAAAGTGCTTACTAGAAGGCCTTTACGAGTTGAGCTTGACTAATTGTATTTAGCTGGTTATGGGGAAGTACATATGCGAAGCTTTCGCTGGTAGTTGCCAGTCTCTGGAATATGTGTTTAAGTAGGTTTGAGTATGTGTGGAACTGCCTTTTCTCAAACTCTATCTATGTCTTATTGGTGTGGGAAGCCATGGTGAAAATCTTGATGAAAACCAGCCTGTAACTGAAGTAAATCCCTTTATAACTGTATTTCCCATATCTCCTCTTCTACGAGGTATTCTGCAGTTTTTAGAGGGAGGCAGAAGAGCTGTTAAAATAGCTACTTCTTATCCTATTTGAATCTGCACAGATGATAAAATGTAGTACTTTTCAATGACTTTTATAGTCTCATGTCAACAAAAAGTTGGAGCCTTGGTGTAATTTTAGCATTTATATATTCTGGTAGCTGCTTATTAATGGGCTTCTTTTTAACTACCATACAGCAATTCATCAACAAACAGGGATGAGAGGTAGTGATGGGTGTTGCAGAACGAGAATATGAACAAGGAGCTCAATGTTCAGATCAAAGGATTTTTATGTAAATGTATCTCATTCAGGCTTAACTGACTGAAAATTAGTCATTATTCTAGCATCTTTATAGGTTGACTTTTTAGCATCTAATCTTATAAATGGGCAATCTGTGACTACCCATAGGGTATACAGGCAGTTATTTTTCTTCAACTTGATGGCTATATTGCTGCTGTCTTCCTTCTAAAAAGTTGTCAGATTGTCTTTTGAAGTTATGTTTAATTATCCAAGTTTAGCTTCACCATAGTGTATTTCAGCATTGGGTTAAAATGCTACTTCTATGTGACTATAGAATCAGTTTGCCCAATAGGAAACATTTCTAGATTTGAGAGAGTTACTGTTCTAAAAAGAGGTCTGACTGTTTTGCTGTGTATTTAATGTAACAGATTTATCAATGGCTACAGATGCAACTGCTATTAGCAGTTTCATGTGCAGATGCAGTGTTTTCTGAATCTCTGCTTAAAAGACGGCAGTGCTGTCGTCTTACAAATATTAAAAGAGTAAGAATAAATTCAGTCTTTGAAAACATCAGTCAGAAGGGCTGAAATGGTGCCTTCTGAACATATTCCAGCCACTAGTGGTTTTACAGTATTTGGAAGTTACAAAATTCTTGTAGCACTAAGTTTTACAGAGAACATTGTAATAATATTTAGGTGATTTGCTAGAATTTTCTGAAAATTGTTTAAATCAAAACCTACTTTCTGCAACTTAGTATTATGCCCTTTAAAATACCTTATTTTTTTCTTTCTCATATCTCATTAAATACTTCAAAAAGGTCTTCAGAAACATGCTTGGTGATATCATACGTATAGTGAAAAAAGTGCACTGTAGATGGAGGTGTCTTGAAGACATCTCAAAAGGCCATATTGTCATTCTCCCCGCTCATCTAAATCAGGAGATGAGTTGTGTTTGGCTATTCAAACAGCCACTTGCAGCATACATATGTTTTTTCTGTTGAAATCTTGGATTAACTGTGCACTGTAAGACACAAAGTCCAGTAATTAGTGTTAATAAACTTCAAAGATAGCAGCACAGGAAAGCGTGTAGAACAAATGTAATTACAAGCTGTTATGATAGTTTACAAAAATATGTATGTGCTTTATGTTGCTTTCTGCTTTGATTCTTGTATGGAGGTTATAACAAATAAAATGGTCTCCAGAGATTATTTCTCTTGCTGCGGAGAAAGCACATCTCATACCTAGTATACAGCTTTCTAATTGTCCATTGTTTGCCTTCCCTTGGGTATGAGCTTTTATCCTGTAAAAATGGGGGTTTAACATTCTGAATCCTAAATGTTGAAACAGTTCTGCTTGTTACCTTTTTTCCCCACTGTATTTTATGTGCCAAGTGGCTTGTAACTCAGCATGGCTTATGTTTCCAGCACTAGCTGGAATCCAGCACTTTCAGGAATAATCTGTGCTCCAACTACGAGGGACAGCTGCAGTTGTGCCACTGTTTGTTACTCACAATAAATGCCGGGAAAACAGAAATATTCCTGCCTTCCCTGAGGTAAACAAAAAGACTGGCAAAGTAATGTTGTGTTTGATTATGAAGCAGTCATACAAGGTAAACCTGTCCATTTAATAAGATTCACATTATCAGTCCATGGAAATAACACTTGTATTGAGGTCAGCAAAATTGAAGTATGCAAAATACACAAATCTTCAGTGCTAGGGAATGTAGAAGATTGGACATGATCATCTATTATGATTTGTCCAGCTTTTCATAGCTGTAATTTTACAGATAAAATTCCCCCTACCGTTACTATTGATGTACTCTGTTCAAAAACCTATTTATTCCAAAACATGAATTAAGTTTTCTGTTTCCCTAAGCAATTATTTAATTTTCCTCTTACCTAAGAAAAGAATAAACAATAATTGGAGATTTTTCTTTTTTACACAGCATATCTAGTTAGGCTTGACTGGTTTAGTTTTATGCCATTATTTTTGCCAAAGGAACAATTCCATGATGTGATAAGATACAGCTGGTCATGCTATCAGAAATGTCCATGAGTGGCAAATGATATTCAGATTTAGGACAAGGTTGTTTATCTTCTCTTAACCATCGTCTGTCACATGTCATAATGGCTTAGCCCATCTAGGACAGGTCTTTTGCTTTTTTTTTTTTTTTTTTTTTTAATCTTTTTTCTTTGTGGTCTATGGGAAACCAGAAACTTATTTTGCCAGGCTTTTTTGACTAAGAAATTATAGGTGTATTTTGTGGCTATGGAAGTACCCATCTTGTTCTCTAGCTGTAGAATAAAAATGTCATCACCAGTAGCTGAAGGAAGTCAGGAAACAGAGCACGATATAGAGTATGCCACAGAAATGTTGTTGAGAGCTGAATAAACAAAAAGGAGCTTAAACTAGAATCACAGAGTGGTTTGGGTTGGAAGGGACCTTAATGATCCTGCAATTCCAACCTCCCTGACATGCGCAGGGACACCTGCCACTAGAGCAGGTTGCTCAAAGTTCTGCCCAACCCAGCCTCAAGCATTTACAGGGACGGGGCATCTACAGGTTCTCTGGTCAATTTGTCCCGATGTCTCACCACCCTCATTGTGTAAAACTAAACACGTAAACAAAATCTAATAAAATACCCCAAAACTCCCGACAAACAAAAGAAATGTTGTTCCTTATATCCCATCTAAATTTACCCAAAATCTTTCAGTTTAAAACTGTTGCCACAAGTCCTGTTTCTACAGGCATTGGTAAAGACTCTCTTCCAGTCTGCCACGTAAGCCTTCAGACATTGAAAAGCCACAATGACATCTCCCTGGAGCCTACTCTTCCCCGGGCTGAGCAACCCCAACTCTCTCAGCCTGCTCTCATAGGAGAGCTGTTCCGCCTCTCTGACCATTAATAGATTTATGGATATATTATGTATCAAGAAATAGTTATTGAAGACTTTTCAAATTACTGCATTGAATGTACAACAAAGACTATAACTATGCTTCATTATTATGTAAGTTATCAGGAGAGCCAATTAGTGGATCACAAAAAGTATCTTTATTATCTGGGCACATGTACATTGTGAAAGGCAAGAGCGTTTTTGCCTATTTCTTTTGATGACTTTCTTAGCAGCACAAAATCTTTCTGAATTAAACTATGTTAATGATAATTTAATTTCTTTTTTAAATTATTATTTGGAAAAATAGATAATCTAATCAGGTTACAAGATCAATTGGCAAGTAACAGAAACTCATCTGCTGAGAAGATTGGTGTTAATGTGGCACAAAGTACACATATATGCAAGTTCTTTCAGCCTTGATTTAGATTTAGAAACCAGACAAGCATATTAAAACAACACAAAAGTGTATTAAAACAACACAAAAGTGTATTAAAACAACACAAAAGTTGTTCAAATGAGGATTTCTTGTGTATAGTTCCTTCAGAAACATTAACCCATTTCAAGGTTTTGGTGATGCTAGCTAGAGAAATGTAATTTTTGTTAAGATACTGGGCTAAAAATGATAAACATGTCTACTGCTGCTTTGGAAGCAATGGTTTTCCTCAAACAAAAACACAGTTATTTTAACTTTAGTGGTCTAAGCCCCACTGGAGACTTAAGCAGCTACCTCTTTTTATGTAGTTTTTCTTTAACACTTTATAAAATTCTCAATAAAAGCTAGATTTTGGGAAGTACATTGATAGTGTTGAGTGTCCAGCTCCTAAGTTACTATTTGTCCAACAGCATCCAGGAGGTACCATGAATAGTCAATAATTCTAACAATGGGTGGCTAGAATTTTTTTCAAGCGAAGCCTAAGCATAAATTAATATTCACATTCCTTTAATGAATCTGTTCATAATGGTGGGTTTTAAATTGCATCATTAATGTGTTAGCACATCATAATGGTCTGGTCACTGTACTGCACTTAGCAATACTTTTTTAAAAATACTGAATGCTCCAGAAAATTGATACCAAACTCCTGGGAACTGTTGCTGAGTCAATGATTTATTCCAAGAAACCAGTTGATACGGCATGCAGCAGAAAACCGCGATTTTTCAAGAGGTGTGTTCGTAAGATTGCTTATAATGTGTACATTCTTATATTGCTTTTACTAGAAAAAGATAATGTAAAAATAATTTTCTGTTTTGCTGATATCTGCTTTCTAAGAGTTGTATACTAAACGTGAAAGGAAAAGTTTTCTCGGAAAAATGTAGGTTTTTTTTTTTTTTTTCCTCTTGATTTCTTTTTTTCCATTCAACAGTCTATGGTCTGTAAACATAGTGAAAGGAAAACAAATGAAACCAGTGCATGACAGACACTGAATCAGCCCTACCTGGAAAAAGAAAATTAATAAGCTGTTAGGAGTCCAAATGTTTTTCCCGCTTTCCATAAACATGCTGTAACAGTGCATTAAGAAAACAACCCTGTGTTCCCAAGATGAAGAGATACCTAGAATAACAACTGTTATGTACAACTAAGAAAAAGCTATTGCTTGTCTAAGGGAAAGCAGTAGGTATGTCATAATGAAGAACCTATTCCAGGCATATATGATACACTATGTGAGGTGAGAAGAGAGTGTTTAATGGGAATTTGTGGGAATTAGGAGCTCAAAAAATAGTGGAAGCATACACAAAAAAGCATAAAACTAAACTGAAGATGGTACAAAGCTGAGCCTTCGGCTAATTAGGAGAACTTATCCTTTTAAAGAAAGTAGAAATTCCCTTGCACTTTCTTACTGCCTGATGTACCTAAGACCTTTTTTTTCTCCAATTTTTCCTTCAAAATATGATTTTATTTTTGTTGGTTTTGGTGTTTGGTTTTTTTTGTTTGTTTGTTTGGTTTGGTTTTTGGGGTTTTTTTTGTTGTTTTTGTATTTGTTTTGGTTTTTGGGATTTTTTTTGTGTTCTATAGTCACTAGTGAGACTGGATAGATGAGTTTGGCTTCCTGACAAATCAGTGCTGCTTCTCACAAATCTATTTTGGCATTTCATTGCTGTTATTTTTTGACATTTCTGTCTCCTTAGTATCAGGTTGAGTCGGTAGCTATAGCTTTAGGGAGACTTACTGTCAGCTGCCTTCTTGACATATTACTTGCTCCTAATATTTTATTTTGACTGTAAATGAGAATAAGGGGTTTTTTTTTCTCAATTTCAACCCCGTAATAGAAAATGGAAGAAATCAAATCTGGTGTTTCTTTTATTGGTAGACTTAGATAAATCTGGAATTGATCCCTTGTACTGCAGAAAAGTCTTCTGCTATAAAATGAAACGATATAATGCTCATGTCGTTTGACCAATAGTATTGGTCTTTCTTATCAGTGAAGCATGCATGGTTAGACAAATTTACATATTCGGTGTCCTCCTTATAGACCTTCCCTGTAATAATGACTTTTCCCCAAAGTTACATTCTGGGATTGGTTTATTTAATTTGAGAGCTCTTGGAGTACATAACTTCATGCTTCACAACCAGGGTTCCAAACTTTTGCCTGAGAAGGCCCTTTCCTTGTTATTGATAAGGGTGCCTGTTTGGAATTATAACTCAGCATTAGGGATTCCATTCTTGCTACTTCTCATATCTGCACGTGGGCTAATTCCACACAGAATTAAGTTGGGGGTTTTTTGTTTGTTTGTTTTGCTTGGTTTTTTGGTTTTTTTGTTTGTTTGTTTGGGTTTTTTTTTTTTTTTTTCTTTTTCCAGGAGTCTAAAGGGAGTTAGATAAGTTAATCTGGTATTGTGGTTGTATTAACATGTTCTGTTGAACTCCAGTCTAAATGAATGTCTACTTTTGTAAACAGCAAAATTGCCTGTAACTTCTCAGAACTCTGGAGCTGAAAATGAACACCAAATTAGTATTGATGCTTTATTAGAATGCTCAAATTAGGTTTAATTTGAAGTGGCTTAGCATCACAGCATACTCTGAAATTTGAAAATTGAATAGATATAAAAATAAAGATTGAATTGTTAGTGAAAATTGAACGTGTTTTCATTTTTTAAATTAATTGACTCAGTATCCTGATTATAACTAATTGACTCAGTATTCTAGGCCTGAACGTCATGCCTGAGTATCACCCCTCTTCATATGAACTTAATTAACCAACTTGCTTTAATGACAGTACTGTAAACAGCCTGATAAAGTGACTGGTGGTTCAACAATTCATCCACTTCGATAATGGAGAAACAGTGTGTCTGTACTGCTATATTATTGCATCTTCTTGTTGGTGGGAATAGACTTGAATACATGCAACTGGGAAAAAAACATGAAAGAGAATTAAGCCCATAGCAAAAACAGAGTATGCAATGGTGTGTTTGGATCTCTTGCAAAACAGGTCCTGGCTACTTAATACATGTGTGTTTAACTGTTCGTGTGGCTGCATTTCAAATACTAGTAGATATGTGAGTGCATGCACATAGGTTTAAAAGAAATGGTTAAACTGAAAAAAAAAAATCAACAAAATCCCTTTATATTTTAACAGCGCTGCACTGGGAGTCAGTTGAGATTCCAGTCACATGTTCTGTTTGTCCTGAAGTTTTTCTTTTATTTGCTGCGGTTCTTGAACAGAGGCAGTTTGTAACAGGAGACTGTTGCTTGCTACAATGAGTTTTCAGATTAGTCGAGACAACCACCAAAATCAAAGGCTCTATTTCTGCCAAAATACATGTGTATAATTCTGCATTACAATTATGGAATAATTGGGTTCAAAGGGGCCTTAGGAGGGTCCCTAGTCTGATTTCTTGCTCAAAGCAGGATCAACACAAGTCGAGACCAGGTCTTAAAAACCTACACTGATGAAAACTGCACAACTTCTTTGGAGAACTTGTTCTACTGCCTAATTATCCCCACAGTGATTTCCCTGCTCCCTGCCACAAGTCCTTTCCATCTTATACCAAATTGCAATCTCTTTTTAGTTCATGTTTGTTGTGTCTCATCTTCCAGCTCAGTGCAAAGAGCTCCTTCCCAAGGGCAAAAGTTTGGCTTAGCCCCTCCTCGCTGAACTTGACTCAGTTGTCCAACACCTGCTTTGTACTGAGTGTCCAATACTGGACACCATATTCCAAATATTGTCTCACAAGCACCGAGTAGGGGACACTAATCCTTCCTTCAGCCTCCTGACTGTGCTCCAGTTAGCACAGACCAGGACGCTGCTGGCATTTCTTGCGGCCAGGACGCACTGCTGATTCAGGCTGAAATATAAACATACTTCCCTGCTTGTGTCTTGGGAATATAAAGTTTGCCATGCAAGGCTGAATCTGTTTCTTTAGAATTCACCTGTGTGCAGTATTTCAGATCAAAGTAGGAAGAGTCATGATGTTCTAAATTGGAGCACAATAAATTCTCTGATCAATTTGCTGCCTATTGCATGGGTGTTCTGACTAATCTCTACATTGTTCTAAAAATAAAAAAGCTCTTTTTGGCTATATGAGTGGTAGTGTTGACTTCCACAGATCCTTTACCAAGGACAAAATGATACAGTCTTGCATAAACTGAATCTTTAACTTTTTTTTTCATCAGTAACAAAAAATATGCTTTGTACTTCTTTCTTCCACAGGTATTAAATGCAGTCAAAATATATCTGAGCCTGAGGTCTTTTGGTTTTGTTTTCTTTAAAGAAAAAGAAAAAGGTCACTCAGGCAAGTATCTGACTATTTGTGTTGAATTATATCTTTAGGCATATGATGCATCTGCTTTTGAAGTTATATTCATACTTGGAAATACTTCTTTATTTCAAATTGCTTCATGCTCAGGGAAAGGTCCTCTAAGATTTAATCAAATTCAAGTTCTTTGCTCTAGGAATCTGACAGAAAAGTAGTTTATTCCTGACAATTTTTAAAATTGCTCTGCAATAGAATATAGAGCAATACTCTTCAGTAACTTTCTGTAGAATATGCTAAAAACAAAGTTCTATCTAAAGACCATTTTCATAATAGATATAATCAACAGGAAAGCTTTTTATGTTGCTTTTCAGGCTGCTTGTCCCCTTTCAGGTGAGTACTTGTAATACGTTTCATCTGTTATCATAAAAGAAACTTGGTAGAAAGTAGAAATAACAGGAAGAAGAATTTTATATATTGTTTTGTGGCTTTTGTGTTATTAGCTCAGCCAACATATATATCGTGTCAATTGTATTTATCTCTGAAATGTCTTGAGTCAGAAACAAGAGATGTAATTATTGTAAAGAATTTATAAGAGGTTATCTTTGAAATTAAAAGGACAATTTATTACTCCAGCAAGTTGCTAAAGAATAAAACATTATATGCACAGCAACAGTTTAATCTGAATTGCAGTTTGCTAGTAGAACCAAATATTCTGTTCATGAATTTCAGTGATAACTGAAAGAAAAGACACTAAATCTACTTGTAAAACGTTTTCATTCTGCATTTAATTTCCCTTCATAAATCCCAACATTGATATTGACTTCTTTTGACAGCTGCACTTATGTTAGCACACCTCATTCTCAGCAATTATATTTCACTGTGACTTTCTTATGGTTCTTGTCTTTTTCCTGCCAGTAATTATAAATCTTTATGTGGTGGAAAAATTACTTGCAGAATTGTTATCCTTTATCAGGGAGCTAATTGGTTTGTGCATAACTATGTTTAATGAATAAATCTTCTCTACCTTGGACTTCTGAAGGAGCCAAAACCCATTTGCAACAGACGTTGGTAATTTACCTTGAATCTTTAACTTCTACTTCTTCCATGTTTTTTTTTTTGTTTGTTTGCGTGGTTTTTTTTTATATTTCATCTAAATGAGATGATTTTGTTAGAATTGGAGAGAGAAGTAAATAAGACTTTTAACCCTACACTATCTATTCTAATACTTTGCCTTTTCTAGAGGCTTAACTTTGAAATCCTGTTTTAATTTTACTCTACTTTGAAACTTCCAGTGTAGATGACCTGAAATTTGGTTTCAAGGGAAAGAAAGAAAAAAAGGCAGTATTGATTTTTATCTGTATTTTACTGTCAATGTACAGCCTTCTATTTTGTATAATTTCAGCCCTGTGATCTGCTTGCATTTTTGTCTCACTCTGTCAAGGCTTTTATACTTCGGGCTTTCAAGGCTTTTGTACTTCGGGCTTGGTTTCCTCCAGCATATCTGTCTACCTTTACCTGTTGTGAAGAGGCAAATATAAAGAAATGTAAGAGAAACTATAAGAGGAACTTGTGATAAAACACAAAATAAATGGTCAAATTTCTCTGTGTAATCATGCTCTTATGTAAAAGAAATGTTCATTGTATAGGATTCTGTTTCCTGCACCTTTGGTTGCTGCTCACATAAAACAATCCTGAAATATCTGCAACTTCTCTAAAGATGCAACTAGTAATTAGAGACTCTGATCTGTAATGCAAGAAAACACCTAAGTATGTAGAGTATAGTGGTGATGTTCAAGCTCAAGTGGATGGTGGGGGAAACTAAAATCAAAATTATGGAACAAGTTTAGGAATATTATTTTTGGAACAAAGTTCAGCTACTTTCTAGGCTTTAAGGCTCTAGGAACTCTTCAAGGGTTTGCATTTTAAGAGTTTTTTTTGTTTTGTTGGTTTTATTTTCTTCCAACAAGATTTGTAAATAGTTGGGGGTTTTTTGGTAAGCTTACATTTTTGTTTATGAGAGATTCTTCCTACTGGCAGTTGTGCTGGATCACGTTTCCTTGCAACTCAGTGTGAGTTTTTAACCTAACCATTTGGGTGCTCTTCATAGTCCTTATGGTCTCTAATTAAATTAAAAGGGAAAAAAAAATTCAACACCTGATGACTGCTTCAGGGTGTGTATTTGTAAAGCACATAAGGTGGTTTTATGTGACTCCAAAACACCGCTCACAGTAGCTCCAATACAGCCAAATTCTAATTTGGAAAATTTCCCCAAGTCCAGGAATGATGTCTAATGATGGCATTGCAACTAGAAATACCACATCAACGTTTTACTAGTTGCTCATACTCATTCCTATCACTTAACTGGTTTATTTTTTACTTAACCAGTCTCCTCCTTTGTCTGCAGCTATATATGTTTTCTGCAGATAATCATATGCCACACATGTTTTTCTGACATGTTCCCTTGTCAAAGTCTGCTTTGTGTTTGGCCTTGTGCTAGTTGCTATTGCTAAGGCCCAGTTCTGCTGTGATGTCCCTGACAGCTGACTGAAATGATGGAAAAGACTGTGTGCAGTGTTGGTGCCTTTCCCTGGGGGAGTTTGTGGGCCATGCTGCAACACTCTGACCAGCACTACCTCTGTCTTGGCTGGTGTGCTGCTTACTCACAGGTGTGATAACTAGTGAGTTGGCAAGATATTTTCTTCCTCTAGTATTAAACTACCAAAATATCCTGTTGCTATGATTACATGGCCAAGTTTTAAAATAAGTTCCATGAGCATGAACTGAAATCTAAAAATATCTGGATTGTATGACTCAACAAACTTTTAGTGTTATATTTCATGTGTTTTGGACTTCAGGACACTACAGTATTTTCACTTGATTTGGCTTTTGAGGTAAGGAAAATTTTTGAAAATCATGCGTGAATTAAAACAAAAATCATTTGGCAAAAGATACTAACATGTTTTTGGCTTTGTAAGTCACTTGTTCTATTTATATGCTAATTAATACAGTTGAAGACTGATGTGGGAAACTTTATATGATGGATGAATTTAAAGAGGACTTTTTCAGCCTATTTACTTGCTTATGTAGGCAATATTACATACTGAACTATGAAGGTTATGGTTCAAGACATGGAATTCTATCATCTGCAAAAAAGTCAGGGGAAATAGAGGAGTTCGATGAACAATGAAGAAGCCAGCTTAAGTTATGTAATTATTGTCAAACTACTAATAATTATGCAGAGCCAAAAACATTGCCTCATGAAATGTAACAGTGAGAATAAGTAATATTTCATCATCAAAATTATAATAGATACAAATGTATTGCATTTCCTGTTTATGAAGTAACTGAGCAGTAAACATGGGGAAAACTGATAGCTGCTGGAATGAACACAAACAAATAGAAAATAATTACGCCTTTTGTAGACAGAATTAAAATATTCCTGTTCCTGCATAATAATAGGAATTAAGATTAATCTATATGTAGAAAACAAATTCTGCTAATTTGCATAATCATCACCATGCCTGGTTTATCCAGCTACAGGTGCTGATAATACGCCCAAGAACCTCTACTAAAAATAATGTTTTTATAATTGTGTTATAATGTGCACACATACCAAAGAATTTATATGCTTGTTTCAAGATGCGCACTAGGTAAAATAAGATGCCATATGTTTCATTTTGAAAGGAAAAATCACATTCTGTGACATTTCCAGTGTGTGCTTACATGCTTCATGACAACCTTGCAAAATTGTTCTGAAATATGCAGCTCAAAACCAAAATTTTATCATCAGACATTTACCATGGCTATAAATATGAAGAAAACAAATTCTGCCATGTCTTACCATTTAAAAAGATTGTTTTTGAGTGGGTGGAATTTTTCAGATGCAGTAGTGAGGAAAATGCTGCAGAGTAAGCTGTATAAATGTGTTTGCAGGCTTGACAGAAATCAAGCAAGAAGTTACAGCCAGTCTTCAAAATCATGGGATCAGTGTTCATTCAATGCACTTTCTTTTAATGTTATGCAGAGCAGACTGTGGGTTTTGTGCTGTTTTGTTCGACTGAATATACCAGCCTTTTCTTGTGAATGGCACCCAAGGAATACTAAAAGCACCACCTTAGTTTCCTTATGGTAGTAAGTAGCTTTAGTAAGTGATTTTCTGCTGTATGGAAACCAGAAGGTAAGTTTTTGTTTGGGTTTTTTAAGGTTTTTTGATTGTTTGTTTGGTTGGTTTTGGGGTTTTTTTTGTTGTTGTTGTTTTTGGGGGTTTTTTTTGTTTGGTTTGGTTTTTTGTTTTGTTTTGGTTTTGTGGGGGTTTTTTGTCTGTTTGGGGTTTTTTTGTTGATAGTTCTCAAGAAGGACCTAATAGATGACTACAGAGTTTTGGAAGATATTGTGATAGAGTAACTATATGCATATCCTAAGTGGGAAAAAAAAAGCTCCTCGATGCTGATATTTGTACCATGAACCTGGTCTATTATTTTCAGTCAGACCTACAATGCAAAAAGAACCCTGTAAATTACATCACTTCTGCTCACAGATCCAATATTATAAAGCCTATCCAAAGCCTGTCTTGGCATACATTAGGCAAGATACCTAATATACCTATGGTGTGTTATAGCTAGAATATGTTAAGGTCAATGTCTGTCACATTTGTGAGCGTGTTACTATGGATGACAACTTTCAGCTCTCATTTATTACACTTTTTTTTTCTAATAAGTGCTTTTCCATATTTTCCATGCTAGCTTCAATAGAAAGCATCCAGAAGATAATCTTTCATGAAAAATCTCTGAGTTGATTACAGAACCTATCCCATCAGTTCTTTGATTAATGAAACAAAAAGATCTTGGTTGCTATCTTGATACATTTAGGATATAAATGTTCTTAAATACGTGCATAAGACATGTCTGGCAGTTCAGAGTATTTGGTTGTATTGTGGCTGTGCTACAGAGCTATACCACCATTTGAACATGGTGTCACACAGCTTGGGTGACTGTAACCAGCTCTGTTCTTCTTGTCCTACTTGGTGGTAAAAGGACACAAAAGACATGTTTGCCCTGACAGCAACACAGACCTCTGCTTGTCGCAACGCTTGCGCACCTTTGTTGGTTGCAGTAGTGGTATTGGCATTTCTATGCTTTTGGAATATTGCTGAATAATTGGAGCCCAAATAACTGATGCAAAAAGGATTTGTTGCACATCATCTTTCCTAACTGGATTCTTAAGTGTGCACAAACATTTAGTGATGTGTATAGTTTAAAATGTGAGTATATATATGTATTATGTATTTATTAAACCCACTTTTCATTTCTTGCATTTAAAATACTAGATGTGTATCATTGTGCCAGCTGGCATTGTAGACACCTGACTTTTACAAGACATCTACTTTTTTTTCCTGAATTTACAAGCTGAGGCAAGCAATTTTATAACTATAGACAGTACATCTGTGCTGGTACCCATAGCATTAAATATTTTGCCAGTTGTGATAGATGATTTGTTTAAGGCTAAGGAAGATCTGAGCAAAAGGGAAAATATCCTCTGAAGGAAGATATATAGAGAATTGAAAGGATTGAGTACTTAATAAAGGACTGCTGAATCTAGCTTTGCTTACAAGCACCCTAATCGTCTTCTCAAGTACTTTAGTATGACTGGATTTCCTCTTCTCCTGAGAGTAGTACAGGTTGTACACATTGGTTCAGCAGGCTCTGTCACTGTTTTCAGTGTCAGATAAAGCTGATTTTTCTGAGGATGAGCGCATATGGCTGATCAATATAGTAATGCTGATGTCCACGTGTAACAGCACAATGCAGTGGCTGCCTGTTGTATGCATCCACACAAATGCACAGCAAAAACCTGTCACTTGGCCATGCCAGATCATAGTCTTGTGCTATGTTAAAGTCATAAGGGAAGTGACCAATGATTCTTTGGACGAGGTGCTGTCCAGACTCATACATATATGCGTTTATATATGCACACACACATAAGCACGTAAACTTTTCCTCTTGTGTTTCTCTCATATTATGATGACCAGTCCTGTGTCCTTTTTGCTTAGGTAAAACAGGTTAAAAATCCCTTTTATGTTTCAAATAGGAGAATTGACTTCTGTATATATTTTTTGCTCATTATTTGATACTAGTCATTATTAAGAACAGAAGATTGTTCAAATCTGTGTTATGTGCTTTGGAATATTATCTGTATTTACAGTTTAAAAAAGCATAATTTGGGCAGTCTCTCCATCTGCTTACTAATTTATGCATCTGTGGCCTTGCAGGGCATGGAATCTGCGTGTAATAGAGTGTGAGGTTGGCTTTCTGAAGTTTAGGAAATTGTACTGATTTCTGCAGCTGAGTAACCAGGCTATGCTGAAGTTCCTGGGTATAAGGGTGAGCAGCCTATCTCTGTAAAAACAATCATGGTTTGAGCTGGGCTTCTTTCTTCTCACCTTGCTCCTTTTTTACCCAATGTGGCTGGTTGTCTGCTGCTCCATGGGAAGATGTCGATAACAAAGCACTAGGCTTCGTGTGGGAAGATGTCTTGTCTTGCATTTGCCATTTATGTGTGATTCCCCTCTCACTTTATGTCGGTAACCTAAATGTTCATTTCTAATACAAATTATGTATCTGAGCCTCCTCTTAAGGCACATGTGTTGCAGTAAGGATTATCCCACCAGCCTTTCAGTAGGAAGACTTGTCCTTTTGGCTACGCTTCTCTTTCTCCAGACAAAAGACCACTGGGGTCAGCTAAGATGGAAAGCTGAGCTGTTATGAGCCAGCTCAAGTCAGCCCTGCTGACCTTAACTTGTCATGAAAGAAAGGCCCAGATGCAGCTATGTCGGCTGGCCAGATTTCTTGTCTCAGATGCAAACAGAGTGCAAATCAGAACCCCTGATTGTGAATTAATCCATCACGATATTTCTGCTAAACCAGAGGGAACAATCAGCTAGCTTCTTACTGCCTTTCATTCTAGTACCTTATGCCAATACAGCAGGAGAAATTTCTGCTACCAGGCACTGCAAGGACATAGAAGCATCAGTAACTCTTTCAAAGCTGTAGATTCTTATCTTTTTTGCTACTTCTTTAGAAATTGTGTTTACACAATTTTGCCAGCTTTACCAGCTGCTGTCAGACCTACACCTACAAGCTTCTTTGAGATATTTGGGTTGTTGCACGTTTCATCAGTTCTCCTTAGTTGCTTTGATCTGTTGTTTTGGCGTGGATAGCAAGACCAGGGTCTAAGGGGAGAAGCCTAAAAAGGGAAAATGTTCTCAAGTGATGCTGCCTCTCATGTAGTATGTGTAGTATGTGAACAGCTTTTGTTAGTACCAGACATTTCTTCAGTGGATATTATTTGTCTCTGTCTCATGGTGTTAGACAAAAAACTAGCAAAGAATGATTAGGTGTCATGACAGTTCCTGACTCTGTGTTTCTTGTAGCTTGTGCTGTCTGTCGCAGCCCAAGCCAAAGTGGTGGCTGCCCATTATTTTTATTTTGCATTTTCCTCCTACAATTGATTCTTGACTCTGCTTTGCTATAAGCCAGTTTATAATTGTATAATGATGGGTAGTATTTTATTACTTTAAGCTAGGCTCTGAAAAAAGCCTCAGCAAATTAAGAATACTAAATTTATTTTAAATTTCTGAACATATTATATATTGGTGCTGAAATCTCCTATGAATGCAACCTTTCAGTCTTAGAAATCAGTAGTAGGCCAAGTAATCACAAATTGGGTAAACAAGACTGATTAAAAAGCTGAATCTACACTCATGAAAATCTCACCCCCAAAATGAAAATGTTGTACGTTGTTTAATCCCACTCAATACATATGACTTCTCTGAGCCAAGAAATGTTAGGTGGTATCCTTTTGAAAATGCTTTCAGTAATATGTGCTTCAGTGAGTACATCTCCAAGACAAAAAAAAAAAAAAGTTACATTACTGTAATTGGCTTTAAGGGGAGACTAAAACTGTATAGAAAAAATGTTGGTGTTTGAAGAAGAGGCTTAAAATTGTATTTCAGAAGACGCAGTTCAGAGATGTTTTTCTGATTGTGTGGTAAGCAACTCTTACAACACAGTAATATATCCTTATAAATAAAACAGATGCAAGATAGGGAGATCAATGATAAAAATATGAAGTTATCTTAATGTGGTTGAGTCATCCCTATGCCAACCATAGTACTGTAAAAAGAAGTTAGAGAAGTACTTGACAGACTTCTAAGCAGAAAAACCTAAAAATGTTAGCACAGTTTAGCATCAAATTGAGAGTATTCCATGTGTAATTAGTTTAATCTTTTATTTTAAAGGTTTTTTTTCTTTGTTCCTTTCTCTGCATTTAAATATTGCCCTTAAATTATTTTTTCAAATTAAAAATTATGCTAACTAGATTTACTTTTGAATGGTTTGTGTCCTGCTTTTGGTGACTGTGTCTTGAAGTTGTTTTCTACTAGCAAATCTGTTCACTCTGTAAGAAGTTACAGTTTAAAAAAGAGAATGGGAAATTTCAAAATATATAAACTTTGTGTAATGAACCAGGGCTTCTATATTTTCAGTACACATTTAAATATGCTGATGTAGCTATTCTGAAGATGCATTGTCAGCCAAGGAAATGACCTATAATTCTGTTGTGTTCAAATACAAGGATACAGCAGCTGAAACGCAGTAGATGGAGTAAAGCAGTCTAAAAACAATTAATATATTTTTTGTGGTTGCTTGGCCAAACCCTGAAGCCAGAGCAGCACCATTATTTCTGACACCATTAACTTTGTTAAATTAGTTTTAAGAAACTTCAGGAGGTACTCTTGCTGTGGGAGAAAAGCATTCAAGGCAGTTTTGTCTGCAGTGTTACCTACCCGGTACCTGCTAATTCCCTGATTCATTCCTTGACTTTAATGATAGCTTTATAACCCTGGAATTAATTTAGTAATTGATTCGCATAACCTTAATTACAGTGTGAAGTAATGGAACTCTGATTGTACATGAGACAGACTATAATCAGTGACGCATGCACTCTGGAAGAAAAATCTTGTCAGAAGTGAATGATCTTTGTGGGCTGTGGATATTTAAAAGTACAAGTTGACAAAAAAAATCCAAATAAATAATATCTTCTTTTCTTTAACTAATGGAAATCCAGTTTAGGAGAGCTCTGTTATGTGTCTATGTATAAGGAAATTCAGCATATATTTAATGATTTATTGGCTTTCTAATAGAGTCACAATGTCTGTATCTGTCAGTTATCTGTGATAGCTTTTTAATCTATTGGCCAGTTCATCTTAAATTTGTCAGGCAGTAGAAGCCTGCAGGCAGTGAGGGAGTTCCTGTAAGTCCTGTGAAATTCTGTGGTAGGAGAGGAGTCTGTGCCTCTGTCCGTGCTGAGGGAAGGCTGGCAGAGTGCAGCACTGGAGTAGGGGCAGCCAGGTGGCCTGGCCCCTGGGGGTGTGCCAAGGCAGGCACATGGTACCTGCTGGGGCTTTGGCATGGATATGACTTCTGTTTTAGCTGTCTAGCCAAAAATGGAAACGAGGAGTGGGAGGGAGGAAAATGAAAGGTCTCAGATGGCACGGAGGAAAAGGAGGAAAATAAGAACATTATGGGAAAGATGGTGAGGGGAAGTGAGGCACATACTTGTAGTAAAAGAAGCTACAGCTGCATGGACAGAGGACCCTGTTTACTGAAATGTCCACCAATTTTTATGAAGACCTAAAGACTCATTTATCATTGATCGACTGCTACATATAGAGAAATCAGGAAGCTCTATTGCTAATTGTGTACAGAGATTGTCTGCCAAATCTTGACCTGCATCCATCACGTATCTGCCCTATCTAAAGCAAATTCAGACAAAAAAAAAGTATTTCTGGGAGTACATATGTAAAAAAATATTTCCTTATGGGGAAGAAGTTTGTAGAAGATGGATAACTGCTGACAGTATTGCACACACAAATGTTGCGTTACCTGTTGTAGCTCTAGGAGATAAATGGGTAAGGCATTTAGCTCTGCCCTGCTTCTGGTATTTTCAGCTATTCGTTTGAATGTCCTACAGGGTAGAAAAGTATCTGTCTCTGTCTGTCCTTTCAACAGACCTAGGAAGTATTTGTGAAATGCGAACAGGTGCTGGAGGCAGTCTGAAAAAGTGTCCATATATGTATCTTAAAGCACTTGGACCACATGGGAGAATGAAAAGCGGTATAACAATATGTTAATCCGAATCCCACTAAAAGTCAGTATTATTAAATGCTGCTTGATAGAACTCTGTAAAGACTTTTTTGAACCTGCTTGCTCCCAATAAAATTAATGTCCAGAGAAAAGGAATTGCAAAGAAAAATAAATCTCTTTGCAGAAAAGTTGCTTTCTGCTGTCTGATTGCATAGTACATACAAAATCCGAATACTACTTACATATTCAAAGAAAATTTATGTGTTCAAGGAATACATTAGATACTATATTTTGAAAGACTGGCAGCAGTCACCTTGACAGAAGAGGTGACAGTGCTACTTTGTTGCCAGTAGCAACATGTGTTAAATGTGCTTTAATTAAGTTTGAGTTTTGAAGTTTATTGCTGCCACAGTACTTGGTGACATTTTGTGAAAACGAGGTGGGAATATTAACTCAGCTCATCAGCCAGGTAGTCTCTGCAAGTTGCTCTCTTGGCCAGCTTGATACTCCATGTCTACTGTCATGAGGAGAAAGGTGGCATCCTGCTGGAAGACATTTAGTGGGGAGGGGTAGAAGAGTCTGGGGTCAGTTAATGCTGTATTCAGACACATAAGTCAGGTTCACTTAAATACCTTCATGAATTAGCTCCAGTGTCTTTGAAGATAGAATCCAGTAAATTCATATGGCTTCATCTTCTCCTGCTACATTTACAAAATCATACTTTGTTTAAACTGCCCTCTTACTGCAGAGTTGAACCTGGCTCACTGTTTGAGACTCTCCTAGTTACTAGATGCTCGACTAGAAAAAGTAACAAAGATTACCCATCAAACAGAGGTTCCATTTTACCTGAACTCCACACTGCTAATCATTTCTGAAACACAAACAAAACATTTCATTACTGCTAAACATAAGACATTTTAGGTTAAGTGTATTGGGTTTGTGTGGCCAGGTTTTGGTAGCTGGGGGTGAGGGGAGGGAGGTGCAGTGATAGCTTCTGTGAGAAGCTGCTGGAAGCTTCCCCCATGTCCAACAGAGCCAGTGCCAACTGGCTCCAAGATGGACGCAATGCTGGCCAAGGCTGGCTGATCAGAGAAGGTAGTAGCCCCTCTGTGATGACATATTCAAGAAGTAAAAAAAACAAAAAAGAAAAGTCATAATACAGATGTAATTGCACTCAGAGCAGAGTACAAATATGAGAAAAGAACAACTCTGCAGACATCAAGGTCAGCGGAGAAGGAGGGGAGGAGGTGCTCCAGGCACTGGAGCTGGGATTCCCCTGCAGCCCATGGGGCAGACCATGGTGAAGCAGCTGTGTCCCTGCAGCCCCTGGAGATCCATGGGGATGCAGAGATCCACCTGCAGCCCATGGAGGAGACACACAGTGGAGCAGATGGATGCCTGAGAGGAGGCTGTGACCCTGTGGGAGGCCCGTGCTGGAGCAGGCTCCTGGCAGGGACCTGCAGAGCCGTAGAGAGAGGAGCCCACACTGGGACAGGTTCCCTGGTAGGATTTATGACCCTTTGAGGGACCCATACTGGAGCAGGGTGTGCCTAAAGGACTGCACCCTGTGGTAAGAGACCCACGCTGTAAGAGTTTGTGGAGAACTGTTGTCTGTGGGAAGGACTCAAGCTGGAGAAGTTCATGCAGGAATGTCTCCCATGGGGGGCAATGCAAGTTGAACCAAGGGAAGGACTCCTCTCCCTGAGCAGTGGCAGAAAAAGCCTGTGTTGAACTGACCATATCTCCCATTCCCTGTCTCCTTGCACCACTGGGGTGACAAGGTAGAGCCCCTGAAGGAAGGAGGAGTGTTTTTTAAAATTTGTTTTAATTCTCATTATCCTGCTCTGATTTTGATTGGTTATAAATTCAGTTACTATCCCTAAGTCAAGTCTATTTGGCCCATGAGAGTAATTGATGAGTGATCTCTCCTTGCCCTCATTAGCCTTATATTATAATTGTTTTCACCTACCAAGTTGCAGGGGTGAGTGATAGAGCACCTCTTGTGGTTGCCTGGCATACAGACAGGATCAAACAACCACACTCTAGGCTATTTTATGATGTCCTGTTTCTGGGGAAAAGAAATGTGCTGGTAAAGTAAAGCTGTAGTGCTCTGTGTTTTTTTGGTGGTGCTGCGTTCTTTTTTTGCTGTTGTGTTGGGGTTTTTTGTTTTGTTTTGGTATTTTAGTGGGAGGTTTGTGAGAGTTACTTTTTCAGCTTTCATCAGTTTAGTATACAAATGTCAGCAATACTGAATGAATGTATGTACTTAATAAAATACAGGATTGAAACTTTAAAATCTTCCGGTTCCATTATTTGGAAATTATATGTATATGTAAAAGTTGTAGAACCTGTGCATTTGATTTTCATTTGATATATTAGCTTATTTGGGGTTTTAGTTGCGTGAGACAAGAGTAAGATTAATAGGGTTCCTTCATGCAAAGCTGCAAAAATAATAGTAAAAAATTAGTGGAAATTCTAAGTAGAAATTGGAGAAATGCACTTAATTATGCTGTGTAAAGACCTTTCAATTTGCTACTTAATCAGTGTAATAGAGTAACCTGCCACTTTTTTCTACTTAGTATAGTGCTCTTTGCTGAAGGGGAGGGTTGAGATCACAGAACATTACTCTAATTGTTATTATTTATGTGGTTGTTGGCAATGAGACTTGTAGTATAAGGATGAGGTTGATTCAAACATTCACAGGTGTGTCTGTGGTTTTGTTTGTTCTTTTCTGATATGAGCTGGATGAATATGGTTGGTGAGATGAAGCATATTGATGAATAGTGCTGTAAGTTCATATGCTTTGGAAATGTTGAAAAACATTAGATATCTCTTTTCTAACGGTTCTGTTATTTTACCACCAATTTTTTCATTTACAAATTGTATTCAGTGAGGTAGATTTAAATCTGATTTTTGTTCACCCAATATATAACCAGGAAATTTCCTGTGTCACCACTGCAAAACCATATGCATGTACAGACAGAAATCATTCATGTGCCAGCATTGTTCAATAATGCAATTCTTTAATGCCTATTGCCCTTATTCTCTAATAGATGCATTTTCTGCACTTGAAATTCAGGACCAGTTTTTTTGTTGTGGCTGTTGGTTCAGTGTAAAAATAGCAGTTGTTAAAAGCAGTCCAAATTTTAAATTAAAAATTGCATGTTGCATCTTTTCGTGTTCTAAGTGGAGGAGGAAGAGGAACTCAATTTCCCTATTGATGTTTTTGTTGCTGTATTACTTAAGAAAATCAGCAGAAATGTAAAAGCCTGTGTACAGATTTTGAAGGCATAATTGTGATGATCAAAAACTGTATGGGAAAACAATTCTAAAAGAGCATGAATTTCAAGTTCTCAGGAAACAAAAGAGCCCTGAAAGCTCAATGTCACTCTGAGCAAAGCAATTCACTACTAGACTGCTGAAATATCAGCTTTGTTTTAAGAGAAATCGTGGACACAACCCACAATTGGGAAGTGCTATTTGAGATAAATAGATATATATTTTTTTAAAGCTGCAAAAATTATAGTAGATACTAGTGTGAATCATTAGTTTAATGGCTGAAATGCCTGCATCAAGCCTGTGAAAGGTAATGTGAGTTCCCTTTGCTATGTGTATCACCAGCTGGAGCTGTGGCAAAATAAAACTCATTTCTTGAAGGTACCAAGCAGAAGATCTTGCAAAGGTGTTCCCGGGAGTGTTGTGTGTTGGCCAGATCAGTAACTCGGTCTTTCAATTTACCACACCTCTGAGCAGCTGTTAGTGATAAGTGAAAAGCATTGACAAGGCTTCCTGCATCCATTTCTTTACCTGCAGGCCACAGGTGATAGGCTTCGTCATGAAGTGGGCCTGATCAGCAGTTGTGTTACTGTGATGTATGATTATGGGTTATCAATGAAATGGAAGTAAGCCAGGTCAGTAATCTATAAAAGGCAAGCTTACTGCAATCACGGCAAGAACTGGATAATCACTTTAAAGAAAAAAACTCAAGTACTTGCTTTATGAACAGCCTCAAAAAATGCTCTCTGTGGAATTTTTATTGTCTGTTTGACAAATAATAAATATTGAATAGAATGAGTTATGTACCTATAAAACACCTATATGCAAAAAGTATTTAAGTGAAGCTGAACAGTGTAGATTGCAACATGAATATAAATTGGCAGGAGAGGATAAATACCACATATATCTCAGAATTGTGTTTCTCTCTTTATGCATGTTAAGAGAAGAATAGTGGACTTTGGAATTGATGGCAGTTCTCAGAACCAGAGGGAGAGCCTGCCATCCCTGCTAAATGCCAGGCTGCCACTTCTCCTGTTTTCCCTAATACACCAGTGTACATACCACCCACGCACACACTGTGAACATGGCTGGCCACCAGAACATCGCCTCCAGTTGTTCAGGTGCCCCAGACCCACAAACAGCCCTCCCATAAGCCAGAACTGTACATGTGCCAATCTTGTTCTCACCCACTGGCGACACATGTCCAAACCCCCACACAAAAGTCCCTCTGGTAGCTCCCCTTTGAACTACACTCACACTCACACCCAGCTGCAGATTTACGGTCTCTCCTGTCTTAATTTCCTTGGTGCCTAGTTAAGTTTGAAATTTGCCAGCATCCCGCTTGCTCAAACACACATGGAATACTCAACATGCTCCTGGAAGAAGTGAGTTTGGAATAGAGTTTAAAAAGAATGCAGGATGGATCGTCATGTTCACGCACCAGACTTGCACCTGCCTGCATTCAACCAGCTGCTTTCTTCCCTGCTTCTGTCCTCTTTGCTGTGCATGCTACTTCTGAGTCACCTTAATCCCTCTGTTTTTCATCCTGTCTCCTCACAGATAAACAACCTGCCCCAATCTACTTTTACCGTTTAGGGCCAGTGTTACTACAGACGTTCTTCATTTTGGTATTTCTGGTGTTACTGAAGGTAGTCTCAGACTCGTCATGGTCTTAAGATGTTTGCTGAAGTTCTGTTGGCTTTACAAGGCTCCCAAGAATGTTTCAGTGCTCCCCATTGAGTTATCCATGCAATGTATCCGCTTCTCCCATACCCACCCTGTTGAACCATTCCGTGAAACCTAGCCCTTCCTCACAGCACCAGTGTAATTCTTATAAATTTCTTGCCAAGACCTGTGTTGTGTCCAGCAGATTCTCACATAATCTTCGAGAGTTTCTCTCACTCTCTTCAGTAAGTTTAAGCTTACTTCAGGGCCCAGTTTCCTGCCAACATGCCTCGATATTACATTTGTTCTCTTTTGTTCCTGATCCCTAATTTAACCTAGTTTTCAGTCCAGATTGCTGGAGTAGCCTGTGCTTAGACTAAGAGACAGTCAGTCTAACATTGAAAAAAAACAATTTTAATTTCTTTTTTTTCAATTTTTTTCATACTGAGTGATTGTAATATTATTCATCTTTGTACAAAACCGATATTTCACTCTTCTGCGTATGAATACATGTAGACTGGGAGTCTGATTTCTGCAAGGTGGGGTAGAAGATCCTCTTTTCTAGAAATAAGGAATCAGGAAAATATCTGATTGGTAGTTTTTCTGAACATGTAAGAGGCTGATCCCTTCTGTTTGCAAGCAGGCATGAATTTAAACTTCCTCTCACAGGTCATCATCTTTGTCGTCAGCACTCATGAATTTCTCAGAAATAACTGAAAATTGATTAATGTTAGGGGTGACCACCAGTGCTAGTAAGTGTTCCAGATATTTCTGTCTTACTTCACTTGCCTACTTGATTTTGACAAATTCAAGTGAAGTTAAAATAGGTACCTGTTAGGCCTCCAGGAAGCTTATAGTATATTTTCAGTAAACTAAGGTAAAGTAGAGAATCTAGAAAGTTGAGACTCATCATTCCTACCCTTTCTTTATTCAACATCAGATGGAATTGAGAATCTCTGAAGAAGTACTTGAGAGTGGCCTTTGCAGATTTGACATTAGTCAGTAGCTGCCAGATAATGTGACATTATTAAGAAAGACTTAAGCTCCCTTAACTTTGTCACACAATAATGCCACCAATGTAATCCAGGCATAATAGCTCTTTATATGCCATAACCCAGGCCATTTTTCAGGAGTACCTTGCCTTTCTGGAATACGATGATTGGCACTGTCATCCAGGTAGAAAACACTGAAAAAATAAATAAGACAATCTCATTCTTTCACTTAACCCCCAGCTAATTCTCTCAAGTAAGGATTGCCTCTTGTGACTTAAGTAGCCCTTATTTGATTTGACGTTTTTCAGTAAATAGATCTTTCCCCAATGTTACTGGTGCTGTTTTATGTTTTACTATTTTCTTGGTTTTATATTTTAATCAATCTGTGGTGTAATTTACCACTAAATGAAAAGGAATTATGTTGTAGTTGAGGAATATGAATGGCAGAACCATATACTACTAGTTTAGTACCGTGTTTACCACACTGTAATTGGTAGAAAATCAATAAATTACTGAGTTCACAAGGCAACCAGTAAACAATGATATGTGACTCCTTGCATAGTGTGAGATTGTTCAGGCCGTGGCTTCTCCTTCAAAAGTGCAAAACTTATTATAAAATTAAATATCAGAGCTATGAACCCAGAAACAGTAATGCAGCATTTAACAGTGGGATTCTCATTAGACCTGAAGATAATAATATCTCTAGCTCAATATTAGCTGTCCTCGGCAATGATAGACTAGCCAGGATACCCCCTCAGAGGAAAGACAATTTCAGTCTTCCACATTCATGGTATTTATCACTTATTAAAAAAAAAAAAAAAAAAAGAAATTTAGTGATATTGATAATTCACAATAGTGGAAAGGAAAATTAAATGTTAAACTCTGGCAATGTGAAGATTATTCTTATGTATTAGTTCTCAGTGCCTGATTTTAAGAACTATGGATTATATTAGCAAAACTTGAGGAAAGCTGGTTACTAAGGGCCTGAATAGGAACATGCAAAAAAAGAGTAAATATCAAAATCTAGGAGTTGAAAGATTCTTTCACAATTCTTCTACTTTGATCCTTGAAAGTGCAGTAGTGGAACTGATATTTAAGTGCTCACAGTCCTTTCCCTTTTCTGCATTACAGTGAAAGTGCTGTGTGGGTGCCTCACCCTTGCATTCAAAATACTTCGTGCAAAAGAGAATGCACCACAGACCTGCACTGGCTTAATTGCAGTTGTAATAAAATCTACATGTGAAACCCAATTATTAGTAGTCTATTTGCAGTAGTAATATTTGTAGTCCAAAATAATGCGGGACAGCCTTATTAGTACTGCCTTTAAAGTGATTGCACAGGAACGTGCTAGCACCTACCCCTGTTTGTTGTTCTGTCCCATGTCCTCATGTCTCTTTGGACTCCCTGCAGCAGAGCAGTGCTGAGGCACTGCAGCACATTGTCAGCAACTGGGAAACATTTGATGCTGGTGGTGAGAGCCACTTATTCCAGTCTGAGGGTCTGTGAAGGGTTATTTTATAATGGAGGGATCATATTTGAATCTCCTGAAAGGTTTTTGAATGATTCTTTTCAAAAACTTCTTGGTCTAGGCATCCATGAGAATGGAAGAAAATTGAAAGAAGTTTGGAGATACTGTGAGATAATGCCAGTGGCACTCACGAGTTCTGTGTATATTTCGCAGTCTTAAAAGCTTATGCTTTTATTAAGCACTTGTTTCTGTCCTGCTTGGTGGCAGAGAGGATGCTGTTTGAAGCTAATTATTTGGAGTTGGCCTTACAAAACAAAGCTTTCGTATTTAGCGTAAAGGTTAGCTCTTATTTATGCCTTACAAACTTCATATATTTTACTAGAAGAGCAAAAAAACATTCTCAAATAATTGAGAATTATAATGTATCTTATAATGTCTTAATTAGGAGTTTGAAAGGATTTTTCATAATTATGGAATTTCTGTTATGGACTTTTCACTTGAACCAGTTCTTTCTGGGTCTTATACAGTTTTAGTGAGACTACACACTGGAGTTACAAGAAATTTAAAAAGGTGATTCAAAGAAAGGTAGAGCTTTCTCTGCACCCCCTTCCCACACCCACCCCCCCGCCATGTTTATTGTTCAGAGTAAAATTCTTCTCTTTAGACCTATGGGTGGTAGTCTTCTGAAAATTGGAAAGTAGGACATGGAGAGGTGTTTTATACTTCAGTTCTTAAAAGAAGCTTCTTTGGGTCATGAGTAGTGCAAAGGTCATCACACCTGATGATTTTAATTGTAAGATTTGCTGTAGATGTAGCTGTTTTTCTAAAACCCAGGCTTCTGATATAAAGGAACAAATGAATCTTGGGTTTCATAAAAAAAAGAGCATTCTTCTGATGTCTGTAGTTTAGGAGAAAAGTTTGAAAATATGTTCTCTGTTGCAGAATTATAAAGACAATCTGAGAAGAAAGTCTTTACTTTCAAGACTCAAAAACATGGTCTCTTGTAATCAGGCTCTATCACATTCCTAGTTTGGAATTTCCTTACTGTGGTATCTCTGGAAACTTAAACTACTGCTATCCTTTTTATAGAAATAGCAGGTGAATATTTGGAAATTATTAATTCTCTACATTATAAAATTATGTGGTTTTTTGTTTGTTTGTTTGTTGGTTGGTTTTTGTGTTTTTTTGTTTTTGTTTTTTAATTTTAGGACTGCAATGATATTAAAATGTTGGAAACAAACCTGCCTTTCAAAATATCCCTAAATGTTTTCTCTTTTTTAGCATTGACTTCTACTGTTATACATGTTTATTTTTACAAGTAATTATGTGTCAGCTTTAAATGTCTGTTTTAATACTGAGGAGGATTGGGTGAGTTTACCTTGCAATTCCTGCATTGGTATCATTATCCATGGAGTTGGATTGGGCCATGGTGTTGTAGAATACAATTCAAAGTCCACATTTCTGTGGGCATGACTTTTATCAAATGTTGATTGCTACTCTACATGTTTTTGACAAGGCCCAAATCTGAGAGAATCTTGAAGTATATCTGCTGGCACCTTTTCTTTAAAATAAATGTACTGAAAATACTGAAAAGCTTCCAGCTGAGGTTTAATGAGACATTAACCAGAGCAAGGTGTATTTTTTGGAAAGAAATTAAAATTCAGTTTTTAACATCTGGAAGTGACAGGAATATGAATTAGTGTACCTGCTTATTCTGCTCTTGGAGGGCAGTTTTTGGTTGTTTTTTTTTTTTTTTTTTTTTTTTTTTTTTTTTTTTCATGGCCTTGCTCTCCAAGTGGTTTCCAGTTCTTCACACATACACCTCTAGATCCAAAGTTATTCTAGTTTCGTCTGCCTCCTGTGAAAATGTGGCAGTGCATATGCTCCCTGTGTCTCCTCAGGGGTCTCTCAGCATGCACCGTCTGCAAGTTACTTCTGTGTTCTGCTGCTGTTTCTGCCCATCTTATCTTGCACTCCAGGAAGCTTTCTCCAACAGAGCATCCTCATTTGCTCTCAAGGCCATCTCTCCACCCATCGAGCATATCCTCCTAACACAGCACACAAGCACAGCAATTCTTGTCATGAATCCTTTAAAAAATATTGAGTGTGCATTAGAAGATGAAGAACCAAAAAAAAAAAAAAAAAACCTATCCTTCAGAACATGTAAAATGGACAGCAGACAATCAAGTCCAAAGACTTGTTCATCATCACCCTCAGAAGTTAAAGGTAACATTGTTGAAATGTAATGTGATTTGGCGTAGCTTTCTCTCTCTGGCAAATCTATGTTGGAAGTGTGGGCTTAGATGACATGCTAATATCATTTTGGATGAGATGAAGTGCTGAAGAAAACATCAGACAGTATGGTTATAAGAGAAATTGTTTAGGATAACATTTTTATAAATGTTTTTAAGACTTGCAACCTTTGATTTTTTTTTTTCCTTCTGAAATGAAGATGGTAAATGCTTTGCGTTAATAGGGCACTGTACATACTTTGTTCAGAAAAACTAGCTTTGCTGATGTAAGTACATCCTCCATTTATAGATAAGTATGTTAAGAGCACTTGGAAACAGGTTATGCCTGCTGGCAAGTGGCTGACAGTAGTCTGAAAATACAGGTACAAACTTGTGATGTTTTATGGCCTGTTGTTATCTTCTCACTGCAGAGTATCTGTGTCATAACTCACTGAAACCATGCTACATGGAATACAAATACTCAAGGAAGAACAATAAAATCTTTAAACAGTATTTTCATTTTAAAAACCTGTATGTCCTATGAAAATAAAGTTCGCATTTTAGGCCATGATGAGAGTTCTGCCCTTTCCTTCAGGTGAGAATATGGTAGCTGGAAAGATGTTCTAGTCTTTCTGCACTGAAGCTACTTATTTGTTTCTGATTTTCCAAACATTCCACCTGCCTATTGAAAAGGGGAAAGCACATTTACAAGTTGTTAGGATCTCAACCCGAAATGCGTGCAGATAATGTGTGTGTATATGACCACAAATACATGTGGTGCACAAGACAGCTGCTGCTGTCCCATTAGTAAGGTTTTAAGCCTTTGCTAATTAGCTTGAGTGGGATGCAGTGTTGGAAAGGTAGTGAGGATAGAGCTGTGCAGGGCATTTCCAGCTGCCCTAGTGTGGAAACTGACAGCTGGTCAGAAAGTTTCAGACATCGATTTGAACACAATTACTCTGTACCCTTGAGAATTCTGCTTGTACCTGTGAGAACTTTAGCATCAACAGAAACAAAGAACCAGACAGAGAAAACACACAGCTGTTTGAGGGATGTTTTTAACTTAATTTGTTTTCTAATGGGTGGCAGTTACAAGCGACCAATAAGTTTTAAGAAGTGTTAATGTAAAAGGCTGTGGAGAAGCAATACAAGTGCCAAGAGACTGTATAAATACAGACTTCATAGAATAAAATGTGTTTTACCTTCTGAACAGTGTTGGTGAGCATGATCTGTGAGCATCGTGTCCATCTCAGATAAGACACCCTAGTGCTTTCTTTGCCAGTTGCAACACTGCTGTGGAGCATCACTACAGCTGGGCCATATGGGATCAACCTCCTTGTTCTCTAGGGGCACTGCTCTAAGCCAAGAGTGTTAGCCTGATGGTTGAGGAGTACATCTGGTGCAGGCAGCTCAGTCTGCAAGCTGCAGAACAAGATGCAGATTGAGCTCTGGGTGGGAGCCTGAGACAAGTTGCCATGAAGTGCCAACCCTTTAGTTAACAAAGGGCACTTAGATCAGTCACACCTGCCAGGAGAGGACACTCAGAGACACAAGAGGGGCCAAGGACTCATCTGGAAGACCCCAGACTACGGTGCACTTAGACTGTGAGAGTATAAAATCCCTGGGGTCCCTCCTCAGACACACCAGCTCTGGCTCTTTCTGTGTTACTGCGTCATAAAGAAGTGGCTTCATGGAAGGAGATAGCTCAGGTTCTGCTAAGGGAAACCTAAGGTCAAACCAGTCAGGAAACCTGGTCAGACTGTGTGAGAGCGGGGTGTGAAGAGAGTTGAACGGGCACCCATCGGTCGCTGGACCCACCAGCTGCGAAGGGCTTTGGCCTCGGCAGTGAAAGTCTCTGGTGGCAGCAATACTGCCAGAGTGCCTTCTGAACGGTCGCACTGAGAAGCTTCCTTGCCAGTGTTCATGTACCATAAATGCTGCTATCCATACTGGCACTCTGACTTTGCTGCTGTCTTTGCAATATAAGCAAAGCAAAAATGAGATGTTTGTCGAAACAGACTGACCCAGCCATCTGTGACAAAGACACAGGATACCACACTCAAGCTGGTGAGTCTGGTGATTAGTACAAAAGCTAAGCTTTCTTTCTAAGAGGTATCCTATCCTCATGTTCACTTCCTAAGTGCTTCTTAAAATTGACATGTCTTGTGAGGTCACACATCCAAGATAGGAATAAGTATACCTTGCTTGTAGATATTAATACGAGTTACCACAAGAAAGCAAAGTGCCCAAACTGATATGTAATTAGTTTTCATTGATATAGGTGGGGTTTTTTTGTTTGTTTTGTGTTCTTGACAGGTTAAATACAGAAACCTTCAGATGCAGTTTCTTGATGCTTGGCTCAGCTGCAAATCCAGAAGATTCACCAAAAACTCTTGTGAAATGTGATTGTACTAAATAATCTTTAAAGTTTTGCTGCTGCATATAGTTTGTAATGTTTAGAGATATTTGCAAAAGTGTATGCAGAGAAGGTAAGAACCATGAAATCCATTCAGGCGTGTGATTGCATGAGAAAAATGAGTGTGTAATTGAAGATTTAATTTGTGCCAATTTTTATTGTGCATTATTTGTTGTGTTTCTACATTCTTGATGGCTAGCTGACTGTAATAAATTGAGTACATAGGTGCAGACATAAGTGAGGGCCTGAATGTTATACTACAGAGAGCTGAATAAGACCTTATATCATGTCAGAATGTGGATTGTCCTAAGTTTCAAAGACTTGAAACTATATCTCCTCACTAGATGAAGTACTTATCTTGCTAGGAATTTTTTTTTATCTGTGCACATATGAACAGTAACTGGAAAATTAACTGTGTTTTACTATCATGGAAATTCCACTCTACAGGATGATCCTAATCAATTTACATAAAGAATTGCTCATAAATATTATCATGAGGGGAACTGAACTGGCACAGTAATATGGCTCTAAAGGAGTTCCAGCAATTGGATTCATGTCAGCTTTGTTACATTGCAAACAGTAAGACATAGCAGAATAGAAAATTAAAACCTTTGTGTTCTTAAATTTTGAGATGAGTTAATGTCTCCTACTCTGTCCAATTTTCCAGTCTTTATTTACAGCGTAAAATCCACTTTAGGAAAGTAAAGATTTTTCAAGACTTATAAACTCAAATGTTTTACACTGCTCTAACAGGAAAGTGTACAGAAGCATGAAATACAAGCCACACTCCGTGATCCTCTGACTGTTGACATGTGGTAAATACATATTACAGCTGTCCATCCCTGGGGAACTCCAGCCAGGATTCACTGATAGAAAGTTAGTAATTTTTAAATTTTAAACAATTCATTCTTTATCATTACAGATTTTTATTTACTCAATAATAATAATGTAATGTTTAGTTTAGATGAATGCTAAAATATTCTAGGATCGTGGCTTTACTAAAGCGCTGTACAGCCCCATATGTCTGCAACAGACGAGTTTGAACAATGTGCTTCAGTTTTCAACAAGGAGGTAATTTTATAAAAATGTAATTTAAATGTACAAAAAGACTCTCCAAAACATTTAATTTGTATTCTGAAAGCCTTGCTGTTTTCAGGCTTTAAGAACGTCTGAGGGTTTGGTTGTTTAGTATTGGGGTGTTTTTTTGGGTGGCTCGTTTGTTTGGGGGTTTTTGTTTGGTTGGTTAGTGTTTGTTTTTTTAAAATTAGAGAGAGGAGTATGGATTTGATCTTATGGAAGCAGTCTACTTTTGGTCAAGACATGGAGAAAAGTTCCCAGAATGGTAGTATAAATTTATATTGATGTACTTAATTATAAAAATCTTTCAGATACTTCTATTTCTGTGACATTAGGGGAGCACCTTGAGGTTGGACTATGGCAGAAGAACATAAAGTCTTACATTTATGTGCAGTGTAGCTTCTGCTGATTGTTTGACATGAAAGCCAGGATCTCTTGGAGTAATGAGGTATGCTGTTGTTACACACAAAATAAGAATGGAGTGCTCAGCATTCTTTCATGGCATTTTTTTTTAACTTCCATGTTTTTCTGTAGATAAACTTCCACCACTCTATTTTCAGTCTTTTTTAACTGTGGTGTTCAAGACAGGAGAAGGCAGATACCCTGTTGAGCTGCTGGGTGCCAAAGACAACTCAGGCCAGATCATGGCTACATGTGCCCCGTTTTTCCTGTGAGGCCCATCCTCCATTGGCCCAGATCACTGATGCTCTAGTAGTTCCTCTAATGTACAGCTCAAATAAAGGATTATTTTTCCCTGAAATTAAATCTCCTTGAGATGCACACTTGATTTCCTCACCAAGTGCACCAAAGTCCTCTGCAATCTCATGAATGTGTTTGCCAGAGGGAGGAGCAGCCCACTTGGTTCACAACTCAGTCAGCACCATATAGGGACTATGGTGACAAAGTGTACCGGGGCTTTGTTTGGGCAGGGCCAGGTCAGTTGGTCTTTAGTGCCAACAAGGTGCTTTCTGCTACACTTGCTGAAGATGCAGTTAATTCAAGATTTCCAAAAAGGAATAAAACCATTAGCGTGGACATGATTTTGCTATGCTCCTTTGAATGCGCAGGCAGATCAGATGTGCAGTACTTGTCTCTGTTCAGGGTGTTCCTTGTGACTCCTTGTCAGTTGTTGCCATAATCTTGCAGAAAAACAATTCTACGAAGAGAGACGACTTCTGTTGTTTTTTTTCTTTTTGTAAGCAGTTAGAAGTTCTTTATTGGTCGCTGATGTAGTTTTCAAGGCTGAATGAAGACAACGGGAACATGCATAGCCACGCGACCCAGAGCACACATTTTACTGTTTGATTACAGTCTTCTTAATTCCTTTGATAAGCTTCAACTTTAATTTACCATCTGTAAAACCAAACTCCAAAATATTTGGAATTTGTTTTCAAATTAAAGTTTTTGGCTCCTGTCTTTTGAGTATGTTAAATATTTTGTATTATTTCTGAGGAAACATCCAGGCATGCCTTTAACTAGAGGGCAATTCTCCAGGGAGGAAACTGAGCAAGCAACTTTCATTCATATATTTTGACCAGAAAAAAGAGACACTCAGCATCTTAAATTTTAGTATTTGCTCTAAAGATATGGGAGATAATTTGCATGCACAAAATACAAGTTGGATTCTTCGGTTTGCTAATTTCAGCAAAAATCTTTGGAAGAATATGACTGAAGTAGAATGGAGAAGTTGTTCAAGGCAGCTTGTTGTATTTTCTTTGAAGTTTTGAAGCAGAAGAGAAGCAACACTTGTGGATGGAGCAATTCCTCGGAAATCATATACTTAGCTGTATTATTAGGTATCAGTTTAATTTATGCGGGAGTATGTAGAGACAGATTTCTGCCAGGATTCTGCCAGCAAACTGGAAGTCTTATTGCCTAATTTTTGTTGTCGTTCAGCAATATCCAGTAGGTGGCACAAGTACGCAAGGAATTTGTACAATTCTTTTCTTATCGGAGTTCTTTTATGTTTGATTGATTTCAAGGATTCCAACTAAAATGCAATTATTTAGCTTTTCATTTCTCTTCAATGCTATGCAACTTGTCACTACAATTTTTAGGTAACAGTTTGTATTTTGTATGATAGCAAGAAGTTAATTATTTTGGAACATGTAACAAACTGCTGTCCTTAATCATAGTGAAAGCTCTAAAAGCTTCATCCATGTGTAAGTCACACGTGAGGCTGATTTGAGACTTGGGAAATGATGAGAAGGTTTTCACTTACACTTTTGTTGTTGTTTCATCTTTTGTACCAAAATGTCTCCATGCTGAGTACATGCTTTTCCTCATTGTCTTCCTTACCAGTTTCCCTGACAAAACTAAAGTAGTTAGTTTTCCATGAAAACATGCAGGGAAATACATAAGAAGGAATTTGAGTCTTAATTCTACTTTACATCTGTGTAGATTACAGGTGGAATTATTAGCAACAGAGAAAAAGCTGTAATGTCTTATTGACATTACACAGTCAAGGCATATTGTCTGTTCAGTGATTTAAAATTTTTCAGTTATTTGCGTAACTATCTGCTTTTTCTCAGGTTACTAAAATTAAAAAAAAAACAAACCAACAAAACAAAACAAACAAACAAAAAAAAAGCAAAAAAACAACCTCGAGTTATTCTTTTACTATTGTGCAATTGGTAAAGCTTTGAAAAAGAAGAGTACACTTTTAGATCAGCATGTCTCTACAATGTAAGTGCACCATATTTACACTGCATAAGTGCTATCCAGGTCTACTTACTTCAGAAGCTTCTTTGTCTCAGAATATGTTATTAGATGCCATTCTTCGTGCAAAGAGACGACCATTCAGATATGGTAGCTGTATTTCATCATTTTACATATGAAAAGAGAGCCAATCTAGTTCTAAGGAAGCCAGACATTATGAGAGAAAATAGATCTAAGATCACTGAAGAGCTTTCTTTTAAAGTCATCTGTCAGAAGTCTTTATCATGCGGGTAAATTCCATGGACTTCTGTTGTAATTGGAAAACTTCAGAGACAAGGCTGTACATGGAGTTTGTGCTGCCCCCCTGAGCAGCAAAGGCACAAGGACTGCTCAGTTTAGTCACAGCAGCAGGCTTGTAAAAATGTGTTGCTCAAACAGAACCCAATCTCAAGTATCATGTTGCTTGGCTTGTAAAAATGTGAAGACAGCTATCATACCGTTTTTAATTTACTCCCTTGGCCTGTAACTATGATAGTTCATGTAACATTGTGTCAGTAGTGCTTCCTTTCAGAATACCAATTCAAGATACCACTGTGGTCACAGTGGCTGCAGCTGCTGCATTTTCCTTTCTTTTCTTCACTGGCATCTGAATATCAAATGATGGGTTCCTTGGAGAGCATATCTGAAAATGCACCTGTATTTTAACTTACATTACTTGATAAAAGCTCCTCCTTTAATAGCTGGAGTCTGAATATGTTAAGTTTTACAAATTATTACAATGGTGTATTTTTGGTTTTGTTGTTTGGTTCTTCTTTTGAGGAGGTGAGAGTTTGTTTGTTTTTGTAAGCAATATAGCTCTTGGAGTAAGAAGAAACTACCTCCAGGTGGTCTAAGAATCATATTAAAAGATTCTAAGCTTCAGCTTTGGTTTCTTGTTAATTTTGGTGGTAAATAAGAAAACGGTCACACAGTTGGCTACAATAGGTTCTCTACGTAATTTGTATTTGCCTTAAACTCCTAAAAAAATCTTCATTAAAATAAGAAGATAAAATTTCAGTGAACTAAACCTTTTTAAATTGATAATTTTGTAAAAAATGTGTGTAGAATTGCTAGGTTCTTATTTAAATATCTTTCAAAGTAATTTTTCATGCATGTCTGGCGATGACTCCCAAAATTGCTTGCCAAGAGAATGTGAAAGAAAAACATGTGATATGAATTGTTATCCATCCTGATCAGTCCTTCAGGAAATAGGCTGGTTTTTTCACAGGCTCCAGGAAAGTGTTTTTAGCAGTCACTAACATGTTTCAGATAAATCTTTTCCTGACATGAGTATTAATTACTGCTAAATTACATCTTATGAGAAAACAATCGTATAAAATATTGCATTGACTGTTTTCATCATCATACAACATAATGTCCTACCTGGCAGTGCAGCTGCACAAAGCTTTGGCAGTTTTATAAAAAATCTTATTTGCAGCCCCCAACCTTGGTTGATTCGTTTGGGGTTTTGTTTGTTTGTTTGGGGTTTGTTTCTTTTGCTTTTTTAATCCTAGGATTAGAAATATTTCAAATCTTCGTTTTCAGCCCCTCTGTTTTTATGTGTTTCTACAACTCATTGCTCTCCTGGATAATCACTATCAGAAAGAATCGATGTGGTCCCAGGGAACTGGGGAGTTTTAGCTGGTCTTTTTCATGCCGTCTGACAGATAGGGGCCAAACACAATTTGAGTAGTAAAATGTAAATATTAAGAAATGCCATCCAAATTTTACAGATGGTATGATTTGACCTCAATCTAATGCGTACCTTAACTGTATGTTGTATGTAAACAGATATTTTTGAAGTTGAAACATTTAGTAGTCTGTAGGACAATCGGATTTATCGGCTCCATTTGTATCTGAGGAAATGCCTATAAAATAGAATTTTTTTGTTTAATAAGTAGTTCTGTTTTTAACCAAATTTTCTCAATTAATTTTTCAAAGAAATAATAAATAAAACAAGTGACTTTTCCCAATAATTGCCATGTCAGTATGCTCAATATGTTGTCTTTGTTACTTTACAGACAAACTAACTCAAGTCAGTACTATCAATCTCCTTTTTCTGGTGACCACCACTTGAAATTGCCCCAGGAACTGTCTAATAACTGAGAACCCTCCCGTGGGGCCTGAATGCTGATGAGAGGACTATGGTGGAAGTGTCACCCTCTCCCACCAGTTGTGACCCGCAATGGCCACTCGGTTACATCAGTTTCATCCAACACAGTGGCAGAAGCTTCAACCAGTGTCAGGCTTTTCCTAGTGTCCTCTTCATGAACTAAAAATAGGAGAAGAAATTGATTAAAATAATCAGAGTTAGATGCAACAGATTTTTTGTAGCCAAATAAAACCTTTGCTAATGTGAAATAGTCTGATTTCACAGATGAAGCACTGACTATCACTTTCTTATTGAATGTGAGCTTAGTAAATATGCCAAGAAAAACTCATTGCATAGTGTGGTAGCGCCACTTCTAAAAATTCTTTCAATAAAAAAGATTGAAAGGATTTTTAAAAAAATTATATCTATATTAAAAAAAGATGGGGGCTTCTAAAGGTTTTATGGGTTTTATAGGAGGTTTTTGTTCCATCAAGTGATGGTAAAATAATGATAGGTTTGTTTGATCAAAGCTGATTTCATATGGCATGTATCATAATGATACAGTGACTTTCCATCCCTTCCCATCACTCATAACAGGAAATTAAGATACAATAATAATACACTGAGACAAAATGACCATGGTTAGATTGAAATCCAGCCCACTAATTTTGCTCTTTCTGACTGCAAAATGGATGATGTATGTACATTTGACTACTTGGGACCAAACCCTGGGCATCCTGGTAGATTAATAGACAGGATAGACCTTGAATCTTGAGAAGGTTTGTAGTAAAATGCACATAAGTAAAATGAGCAAGTGTTTCTTTTTCTATTAGCAGGTGAAGGAGAAGAAGGTGTGTGCATGTTCTGTAGTTAGATTACTACAAAGATTGCATAATCACACACTAAAAACAAGATTAAAAGACCAGTAGCTTAACTGAAGGAAACAGAACTTGTGTTTGCCCTGCCACAAAAGTTACTAGTGAAGAAGTACAAGCTAATATCTTTGATATAACCTGCATGCATGAAGAAGCAACTTGCAGTTGAGTGCTGGAGTCACCGAGGATGGATCCCTATAGGCCATGTATTTTGTAGCATAAGCTGTGTACGGTTTACATATGTTCAATTACACATCCTTTTGATGTGAAAATTAGGGTTACCCTTAGCTCCTAACTGGGAGTAACAGAAATTTAAATTGTGTTCCCAGACAATCAGTAATTGTCTACCACTGATGGCCAAAATGCATCTATTCTTGGCTCATGTGTTCTCCATCATTAGTGAATTATGGAGCTGCCAGTCTCAGTGTCAAAGGTGCATTGCTTTTGCATCCAATCTGTCTGAGAGGTTTGATTTGACAGAACAGAGTATATCATGGCACAGAGAAGAGAAGCAAATCAGAAATAGGGCTATATTCCAGTTTTTTTTCTTGTTGCAGATCCATACTCTTGAAGCATTAGAGGACCATCACGTCCTCCCGCTATCATGGATGCTGTGAGCATTGCTAATGGGTGCATTGCTCAGAACTGAGAAGAAACTTGGGTCAGTAGCTGTATTTTAATAGAACTGCAAAGACATGTGTAGTTTTTCATTAAGCACTTCATTTTGACTTCCTAGCCTCAGACAATGCTATTACTGGCACTGACGCTTGCTCCAGTGAACTAGGAAAACAAAGAGAAGAGCGCGGTTTGTGTTTGTGTCTTCTATTGTTCCAGCTGGATTAAGCTAAATTATTCTCATCTGAGTGACTTGCTGCAGACATAAAGGATTGTGGTTCTTACTCTGTTGAGAAACAAGAACATTACCTCTGCTCCAAAATCTTTCTCTCTTTTTTTTTCCCCCCCTTATGTATAGTGTGTTCCTTCAATGTTTGGTAGTTAAGTGAATCATAAACTTTTCATGCTCTGCAGTGGGTATATTCATATGTAAAATTACTACTACACTTGTCATGAAAATTGTAATAGTAATAGCACTTATCACAGCTGTGGACTTTTTCCCAACCATCTGAATTTCCAGGTGTGCCCTTGAATTGACAATAACAAGGTGACATGCTAGTGTTTTAACTTTACTGTATTTTATAGTGTCATTGTCTGGGAAAATAGTTTCATAAGAAAGAGTTAATATATAATAATATATNAATATTATTAATTATTAATTATTAATATATAATATACAATATATAATATATTATATATTAATTATTAATATATTATTATTATTAATATATATATAATATAGATTGAGATTTCTAACTTTTTTCCAAGATTTACATGTTTTCACATGTTAGGAATTTCATGTGAAAACATATGAAGCATGGGTTTATAAAAGAATAAAAGATAAATAAAGCTTCATTAACTTTATGAATTAAAAACTTAAATTTCAAGAAAGTAATAAGATCTTTTCTAGTCCAGGTTAATAAAAATATTCTTTAAAATTAAAAGCATAGATTTAATATTGTTGAGCATATTTTCTGGATGCTTTGTCGTTTCTGGGTCAGTGTAAATCATAATAACCTGTAATTAGAACACTTGAATTCCATTCTCTTTGCAAGAAAGGAATGAACGAGAAATATAACTTTTCTTCCTTATGTAAAATTCACATAGATATGGGGGTTTCTTAATTTCACACCCTGACTGCCCCTTTCCCCAGTCTCCCAAACTTGGAATGCCATTATCTTTGTTTAGTATTTCTCAAAATAGTCATCAAGGGTGAAATTTATGTTACGCAGATCATCAGCAGAAAGCCCTTTATTGCCATTGCATTTTTCATGTAGTTGGAGAAGGAACATAGACAAAAGGAGTCCTGGCTTATATTAGGACTATCTATTCTCTCTCTGCTACATCTGTGTAGTTGTGGCTGTTGGCATCACAGTTAAATGGACTTCTGCTGCCACTTTTTCAGGTCCTCCAGAGGACATTTGGGCTACTCAATGACTTCCAAATGCCATTATCTTGCTTGAATAATTTCGTAGGACTTTATCTTCACAGGTGTTTTTTAAGCAACATTATGTTTTGTAAACTCCAGAACAGAAGAAAGTAATTTGAAAGAAATAAGTGCATTTTGAAATGTTCTCTGTTAGCTGATTTCTATTTGTCTTCTTAGCCACTGGATGTTTTTGTTTGGGATTTTCTTTATACTGAGAGCTAATACTTCAGGTGATGCAGTGAGCCTAATTTTTAACTATTCAAATTGCATGTTTATTGCCACCATGTCATATTTGTACAATTCCTATAATTTGTAAAAATTTCTTAAGGAAATTATAACAGAAGATTTTTTGATTTATAATATAGACATCTTGGGGATACATACACACTTTCTGGTGATATACTATTTCCTGATGGTAGAAGGGAAGAATCTGTTTTCTCTCATTTTTTTCGTAAAAGATTACTCATCTGTAATCTGCCAAGAATTTAGTATAGAAACATTGTTTGTTAGTAAACTACTATCCTGCCTATAGTTGCCATTCCTGCCTTTCAGGTTAAGAGAGTTTGCATTTTTGAGACCAGATTTAGGTGTTGAGTCTGCAGAGTTTTGGTCCCTACCTTACTTACATCCACCAGCTTTTGAATGAATCTAGGCTTAACCATGGAACCTTAGTACAGAGCCTCTTCAAAACAAGATCTCATCATACCTGCATGTGGTATTGTGTGCAAAAAATGTGCATTGAATAGGTATCTTGGGCTTAGCATTTATTTGTAGAGTACAGCATGTTTGCTTTACCTTAAATTACTGCTATACTTACCTGTAAAGCAGTTAAGGCCTAAATCACATAAAAGCTGAATCTCGTAGAACGCATTTTGAATCACTGATCTTCAATGAAGTGAATTTTGCCTGAGAATGTGGGATTTTAAGCTCTGATAGTTAGTGATGCATTTTTTCTTTTAAATAATGAAATTTCAAGACCACAGAGGAGCCAATTTAGTTGTCAAAATGTAAAATCTTTTGAGATTTTACCCTTTCTTTTATTTATAGTTTCCTATTTTTAGCAGAATATTTTTTCTTTAAAACTTGAAAATTAGAGTTGTAATGTATTTAGGTCTGCAACTGTTTGCCCTTTTCTCTAGAAATAACTTCGGAAATAAATTTACGAAAATATTTTACTCTGTTTGATATTCTACTTGCCAAAAGCAACCACATAAAATTTTAAGCTGGAATATCTATTGTGGAAAGCCTTATAAAAAAGAAATGAGGCCTAGAACCCCCAGGAACAGTCATGACCAGTGAAGCTGTGCATGTAATGGGGGAATAAAACACTATTAACACTGTCATTATGTTTAATAGAAGTGCTTAGATCAGTTCCCACCACAGAGACAAAAGAAAAAGAAATAACCTAGTTATAAGATATAACTGATAACCAAAATTTTGAACAGCGATTTCATTGTATTTTTTTTCAATTTTAAAATTGAAAAGCATAATTGAAAAGTGTAATTGAAAGCTGTTGTGCAGCTAGCTTAATTTTCAGTACCGGTGTCTGATCCAAGACCTATAAATGGACAGACAACATACATTTTTGAACATTTAGAAAGCTTCAAGTGCACTGCTGGTGAAAACCCCTGGGTTCTGATAATATCAAAGAAAGACAATGGCTTCCAAGAAATAAAAATAAAATGCAGTGCACTGAAAAAAACTTACTATGTTTGGCAGTGGCTTTCAGAAGATAGCAAGCAATTTTGGTTTCCTCAAGCTATTAAGTGATAGTAAAAGTGATCTCAAATCCTGAGAGGTTTGCAAAACACAAGATAAAGTTGCCCTTGTGCAGGGGAGCTTAACTTCTATCCAGAGAGCTTGTTTCTGTACATGAGTCTGTACTGTGTCTGCACAGTGTTATGTTTCCAGATGCCTTGCTGAAACTGAGGTTTGCTTGTTCATTCAGACTTCTTCTGAATAGGAGGAGGGTACAAAATTGCACTGTCATCCTGTTTTCAAAATGGTGTTTGCTATTTGTTAACACAAAAATAAATTTTGGGGTGGATAGTATTTAAATGTGCTAGATAATGGCCACCTTATTAATTCAGCTTGGATCTGTTATGTTAGCCTAATAAGACTAGAAAAAGCATGGTAATGTCCCATATCAAATGAGAACATATGGCTTCAATACATTACATTTCTTTTAATGTTATTCAATTTTTACATTGCCCATGTGTTTAATGGAAGTACTCTCAGAGTGATAGTAGAGGCAATGCTCCTTTTTTCCCTTAATTCAGACTTTTAATATTTTTATCAAATAAATCAATTTAAGTTACTAGAAAAAAAGAAAAAATAGCAATGAAAAACGTGCTAAATTTAAAGGAAAACGTAATAAAAATCTGGTTTGTAGTAGAAAGAAATTATATTTGTGCACTTCTGAGTCTGTGTTAAGTAGGTCCTTACAGAGGAAATAGAGAGAAACTGAGGGAAGCCATTAACCAAGTAGACATATGGCATGATTTCACAGAAGAATTTATGTATAGCAAATCGTTCATCAATTCCCTGTTTTACCTGAAACACACATTCAGCACAAGTGTTGTGTTAGCTATTCCAAAAGAAAAAGATGTAAAAATATTTTGAGGGTCCATGATGATTTATTCTAAGAAGTAAACTAGATATATTAGATATAACCTTAAAATTCTTCTTTTTTTAAGAAGAACTTTAAAAAGAACTTCTCCTTTCTCATGAGGCATATATATAATGTGAAAAGGCATGAGAAAGACTGTCTGGAAAATCATTACACTTTTGATCTGGAGACAGCAATAAACTGGCTAGTGTCACAAGTAGTCTAGCATGATCTTAGATAATCCTGTCATGCTTATCCTTCTACTAAATTATATCTTTATGGGAGAAGGAGATTAAGCTAGATAGACTGGAGTCCAGAAGATGATTTTCAGAAGGCCAGGTATAGATTCTTTCTATGTATTCCAAGAGTTCTGTGGAATTTTTGATTGCCTAATGATAAGAACACACACTTTTAGATGCCGTATCACGCTCTGGGTGTTTGAAGCCACATGAATTCCTGCCTGAAAATTCAAACAAAATACAGATGTTTAAGAGACCATGGAATCATGTTTAGTGTAGTGACAGAGTTTTTTGTCTTGATTCCTAGATAAATCTTGAGCAGTCAATATTTAATTTTTTAGTAATACTTGTAGTAATTTTATTATGGTTTTCTTGACTCATTTATGTGAAGAAGGAGCTGTAGGTTGGAAGTAAATGCCAGAGCCAAAGGCTTATTTGATTAAACAATGGCAAGAGCATTAATCTTCAGAAGGAAATCAAGATAATAGAAGGGTCTGGATGGACCAGGAGATTGATAATTGGTTATAAAGCTTTTGACCTTTGAGCTGGTAGTTCAGATTCAAGCTAAGTCAGTAGTGACTGAAAATCATTACTCTCTGATAGCAGTGCAATTGCTGTGTGAAATGGGTGATTGGTTTCATGCCAGCTTCTAGTGAACTGGTACTCACACTGCAAAAATAGCTACTCCCATTGTCAGGGGTTTAAGGAGGGAAAAGGATGAGAAAACTTCTTTACTTGCTTATCTTAGGAAGTATTTTGTGGGTTGAGGGATAGGAGAAACTGCAATCCATTGGCATCAATGCCTACCATCAGAGTCTTGTTAAGGAATTAAAGCCTCCGGTTTTGTCCACATGACATTTTTCATTGATCTCAATAAAAGTGAAGGTTTTGTATGTGATGCAACTCTGTATGCCTTTATAAAGATATTTCTCATTCTCATGTATTTTTTTCATCATTTTTTGCAGGAAAGAATGGGTGGCAATAGAGGTTTGGTTTGGGTTTGGGTTTTTTGGTCACTTTTAATTCACAGAAAAAACTGTTATTCAAGTAGTTTATATGAATCTGTTTCACCTTGGAGTTGTGCTTGACCTGTTTTGAGTCAATGGATGACTCATACCTGAATTGAGTTGCTAAAGATTTATAACTGCTTGTCTGTGTTGGATTGTGTTCTTCCTCCTTAACTGGATGACCTGATGTTAATAATTAATGCCATCTGAAACCAGCATAATTTAATTCTGTAAGTAATCATTTAGATTGCTGGCAATCTCAAAAACCACAGAGTCATATTAAAATGTTGGAGCATTATGAACTTGGTAATACTGGGTTAATGGCTGGACTTGATGATCTTAAAGGTCTTTTCCAATCTAAACAAATCTATGATTTGTCCTCCTCTTACTCTTCTGAGTAAAAATTATATTTGTCATCTCCTTCACTATCCATTACTTTTCATAATTTTTAACTGTGAAGAATGTGGTAATGTTGCCCACTCAGGCACACTTCTGACTTCCTTTTGCTTTGCCTGTCTCTTCAGTTCGTTTTCTGAGTCCTCAGCAAAGCACGAGGATGTTCTATTGCTTCAGCATGCTAGTATTGCCATGTCTTTTATATGATTTATGCTTAATTTAATTATGTCTCTATTCTTGCCTATTTCTCTATCGCCTTTTCTTTCAAATGCCTTCAAATTTATGGTTTGACTGTCTGCTATGTATTGTCACTGTAAGGTATTAGCTTCCTTTTTGTTCAAATACAGCCACGCTGCCTCACCTGAAACTCCCCCCAAGCCTGCAGAATTTAAAGTGTACTTCTGTCTCATTTTTCTGTAGCTAGTCCAACTAGTAGACTTGACCGGTAGAGATGTTTGTCTAATGTTCAGTTCTACAGTAAAAAAAACACAGGAGATAACAAAAATAACACTGGACCATTTAAAACTCAATTAATACTCATGTTGTTATTATAAAAATTATATTAAAAGACATTGATTCAGAGGTTGTGGCGTTCTTCTTTCTCCATGGAGAGAAAGCTGGTTTAGAAACCCACTGGACTTGTGTAGGGTCTTTTGGAATCCTTTCAGATATGTCTTTGTAAAATACAAAGTGCTGAAAGGGTGAATAAAAATTATAATTTTATAGCAAATGGTCTTTGTTGTTTTAGTGTAATGGGTGGGTCTGGCTTGGACTGCCAGCAATGTCAGGAAACAGACTCCATCTATTGCAGGCAAAGGAAACAGGGAAAACGCAGGGGTGGGTGCAAAGACTTGCCCTGAAGTGCTGCAGTTCGTGAAAGCTTTCATACTGAATTCTGTCACAGGAATCTGAGAGTTCAGCAAAGGAGTTAATGCTGCTTGTGTTAATATTGACTTGTCAGTAAGTAAACATGAAAGCATGATTAGCTGTACATTGTTGCATAATTGTGTTGGAAGCATATTTATCAAATAAGCCCAGAAGGAAATATTGTTCTTTACAAAATTGACTATTATAGTTTTGAAGAGTGTATTTAATTGCCAAATTTCTGTAAACACAGTAGTGTAGTAAAATGAAAAACTAGGAATACTGAAAAGTACAAGGAGATGTGAGGCCTTTCAGTCTATGATTAAGTTCTTTCTGAATGACCATGTGTGTGGGAGTTTCTTGCCCAAAAACCTTTTGTTTCTGAAGAATAAATTTTGATGTAAAGGGAATATGAAAAAAACCCCTAAAACATAAGACCAGATGCCAGCTTCACAAAGGATGAATCATCATTTTCATCAGCAGCTGTGATCCACCTCTCCCCAGTGGGGGCAAGGGAGCATAGACAGGAAAACACAATGAAATTCAGTCCACCTGCAAAATCAAGAGTAAGGAACCATAACTTCATGCAGCAAAATCTAGGTGAAATCCATTTAAATGTTATACTGTGAAAAATATCTGTAAATGAAAGTGAATGATGTTTCACCAAATATGTACATTCTGTACCACTTGGTACTTTCTGCAGTTTCACAGACGGTAACAGTTGTGACAGCCTTAACTTTGTTTTGCAAATGTGTTCAAAATATTCTCTGAATGTGAATGTATTCCAAGGTACTCAATAGCACCATAGTTCCCATTCAATCTCCTCAGGTTAGATGGTTAATGCAAACTGTATATTACAGTTTTCATGCGGTACTTTTCCTCCAGCTAAGTAAACTGGATTATTTGCAGAAAAGATTTTTCAAATATAATCAATGCAACTGAGAAAAAAAATCGATAAGGTTTACAGAACCACTCCAGTCTTTATTTGCAGTAAGAGTCATTGGGATCTCTTTCTCATTGCCAATGTTTTTGGTAAGAGGTTCCAAGCAATAAATAATGGGCTGTATGCTACTTTTTAAGAATATTTTAAGGAAATGGGAACTTGTGGTGCTAACATCAAAAAGCTGGATTTTTTTTTTTTTTTTGCTTTTATGAGGTTCTTTATTTATTTCTACAAAATCAATCTCTAGAGTCCTGCAATGTGTGTAGTTCTGGATGCATATTTCAGCTGCTCTTTTGAACTGATACCAAGTGTATCCATTAAGTTAATATTGCTGCTATCAAATCCAATAATGTGAAGAACTATCACTGAGAAAAAGAGCAAGTTGCTCTGTTTTGGGCTTCTGTTTTCTGTTAGGGGTTTCTGCAACAAAAGAAGCTTTCACAGTGTTGGGATTCTTCTCCTTTTGGACTGCTTCTTTTTGTTTGTGAATTTCCTTTTTGGCAGATATATTAAATTTTTTAGTGTAAGGACCACAAGTAAATTCTTCAAAAGAAAAGGGAATGTGGTTGGTTTGGTAAACTTGAAATAAATCTTGGAATTCAAATCCTGCTTGCTTTAGCAAGAAACTCAAAAAGAATTCTCTTGTTAAGAGGGTAGGTTTGGTTCTGGGGCTGCCTTCCTCACAAATATGGTGAATTTAAATGGTGAAATAGGTCACAACATCCATGTGGACTGAGTATTTGAAATAGTGCCAGCTGCTGCAATTGGAGTCAATCACTCCTACAATAAGTCCATTCTCAGTGAACAGAATGTCTTGGGCATAAAAAATTTGTGGTTGAATGGTACTAATAATTTCAAAATTTAATTCAACTAATTTTTGAATAAATACTACTTCCACTGAACTTGAAGGAAATTCTATGCTTCCCTCCCCCTCCCCCCACATCCCCCAAAAGATATTATAAGCTCAGAAGGTCCTGAAAGTTGTTCTGTAATAGTTCAGTGGAGGGGAGTGGAAATACTGTGAAACAAGTTATATATTTATGAATATGCAGTTTCTGTTGTAGTATACTATTAGCTTTTCTTTTAATGTTTCCTTGAAGTATGGAGACTTCTGTTATTAATGTCTTATAAATGGCTTATTCTCTGCAGGCATAATTCACCTGCCACTCCCAAGTTTGTACATTTCTAAAAGCCTTAATTTAATATAATCTAATGGTTTGTCTCAGGGCGGACATTATGCCTCTCTTTGGTAGCCTTTTATCTTGGGTAAGAACACCGCCTGGGGTGTGAAGGAAGACAAATAGATAGTCATCAGCTCAGCTGTTTGTCTTCCCTTGAGTTCTCTCTTGTTTTTTAGTTTTGTATCTGGATACATCGCTCTCTTCGTATCCCTCCAGTCTTAGGTTTGGAATCCCATGTTTTTTGATTTCCTTTTTCTCTTCCCTCCTATTCATTTAGCATTCTGTCGGTCCGCATTAAAAAATTCCCTTATGCAGACAGCTAGGCAATAAATAAAAGCAGCAAAGAACCCTCCAAGTTTTCATCCTACTGGAGTAATAGAAAAGATTTTCCAGTATTTTTTGGTTGTTTCTCCCCACCCTCATCACCTAAGCATCAGGTTGAGGTTCAAATAACAGTGTGTCTCAGAGCTGTAACAGGAACCAGATCCCAATGGGCTAGTTACAGAAGTTACTTCTGTGAGTTACAGAATTGCACTTATGAGAAAAATTACCATCCTGCCATATATGATGCTGATTTATACCATTACGGTAGTGACAAAATTGGCTGTAAAACCATTTTGAAAAGAATAAATCATTATGTGTGATGTCCCTGGCTTATATTATTGCTCCTCCATCCTTTTCAAAAAATTCTTTGTATGTTTATTTTCATGCTGTGATGAATGATAGCTGACACAAAGGAAACTCAACCAAGGCAATGAATACAAATCCGAGCTGTAATATGACGCTCTGCAGTAATGCCTACTGGCAGTAAAATCCCCCAAGTTTTAGATAGCTGTAAGGAATGTGACCAGTTTATTTCTGAATGTTTGCTGAGTAGGGTCCATCAGCTTAAGGGGTATCTGTGTCCTGCTCCTCACCTTGCATATTCACTCAAGAGGCACAGAAAAAGTGCTGTATGGTGATCTGTTAATATTTTTTTTAAGCTAGATTGAGTTTTCTAATAACACAAACCATTGTGCTTTGGCTGCTATTCTTTCCATTTTCATGAGAAACAATTGCTGACAATGACAATTTAACTTTTGTATGTTTTTTTACAGACTATAGTGACCCGATCGATCATTTGAAGATTGTGGTGAATAAGCCCAGCTAAAGGGTGAACTTCATTTATATAAGGTCTTGGAAGATGTGGCATCATATTTACAGGTAGACTTTTTAAAAGATGTCTCTTAAAGTCATCTTAAAGAAATCAGTAATAATTGCAATGAACTTATTGTGTTAAACCTGCTGGATTCAGTTCTCACTTTTTAGTTGGTGGAATTGTTTTGCTTGTTTGTTTATTGTTATTTATATATTAAACAGCATTTAGTTTTAGGCTCACAAAGCTGAGCTCAAGAAATTCAGGATTCTAATTATCTTTGCTGCATATCTAAACAAAAATACTTGATGCAATCTAGAGATTTCACTGCTACAGACCAATTCACTGCTTACGAAGAGCTGTGCTGTATGTTACATTTTTCAGACTATTTCAATTTAGATGTAGATTGGGGAAAATAAAAGTACCTTTACAGTCTGTTCTGTACCTCTTAAAGGATAGAAACTAATTTTCTCTCTGAGCTTTATTTTTATGATGCTTTTTTTCTTGTAATTGCGTGATGTTATTTTTGTCAAACGGCATTTGTATGCTTTCAAAGGCACACCTTGGCAGAACCCCTTTCACAGGGGTAAAAAAACAGTGTCATAGGCTTCTTCATGTTTTCTAATAGAGTATTGTCTACTTCAGTTATTGCGTATAGAGTATACTGTAAGCTGGTTTTATTATATTCTGGACAACAATTTAATGCTGGGGATGACAAAAAAAAGTCCATTAGCTATGAAGGTATGTGTTTTATAACTTTAATCATAATGTATTTTGAGGTAAAAGACTAAATGAGTTTAAAGCACAGTCTCCAAAAGACTGCAAAGGTTGGTGAATTTTTTGGGTTATATTTTATTTTTAGTAATTTGGTCTATGAAGCATGGTTAGAAGTGTCTGGATCCTAGTTTCTTTTTGTTGAAGTCTATCTTTGCTGTCTTTGGGACAAGGAGCACAAGGCAATTTTCAGTTATACATCTTCTCTTACAAAACTCTGGGCTTCTGACTAGTCAAAAGAAATCAGGAAATTGAGATTATATCTCCGTGGCTCTGACAGATAAATGAAAAGAACTTCTCTGATGTCAATGCGATCAGCACTTGCTATCTTGACTAGGCTTGCTGGAATTGTGCCATAAGAACTTGGGATGTGGCTATCATTTCTGCTTAGTAAAATGGTTTGGATGATGTATTTGCATGCACTTTGCTTTTTCAACATTATTTTTTTGACACCTGGATTGTAATTTAAATTGCATTTTGTCTCAGGACACTTAGGTTGACAGTATGAGAACAAAATGAGAAGAATAATAGAGAGCAAATAATGTGGAATTATTTTATTAAATTTTATTTGAAATTTTATGACATCAGCACTGAGTAGACTATCTTCTAAAAATGCCTATGTCTGGACAAAGATGAACCTTGGCATGGTCAGCATATGATTTGTTATCGATAATGAGTTTATATTCTCACTGCATTTATTATGAACTAAAATTTTAAACAGCAAGATCATAAAATTATGCACATACTTAAAAATCTGGCTCAGCTTTTCACATGGCTTAGATAACCCTATAAGTGTTTGATAAGTTTATATTGATACATGCATATAAGTAGAGATGTGGAAATCAGCACATTAATTAATATGTAATAGAGAGGTATTAGAATAACAGAAAGCTATGTATTCACCTCATTTAAAATGGTTCTAAGTGCTCAAAAGTTTGGTTTAGCTACACATATTTCTGGAGGATGAAAATAATCTCTACATTTGTGAATTGTGAACTTTGAAGAGCCTAATGGATCAAACAAACATTACGTAGCTGTCTGCTCTGTCCCTCACAGCCCATTCCCTCCCCTGCTTTTTACTGTGGGTTTTTACAGTGGAACATGTTGGTTGAAAGTGTGCAGAGCAGGCAGTAATCAAGGTCATCATAGCATCACCCATCCTGGAAAAACAAGAGTGATAAACTGGGGGAAGGAAAGCCTTTTGCTGTTATCAAAGAAATACTACGGGAGAGATCAGGAGGCAGCTTGGTTGTGGGACAACAATCCATAATTTACCTTGCAGATGTCTCTGTAATTTAAGCAGCAGGCAGAACAACCGCACAGTTGTAGATTCTCTGGGGAAAGGATACCCAGAGCCTCGTAAATCATGGTAAGGATTAAAAGCAATGAACATTCATCTTCTTAACCTCATAAAGCAGTATTGCAAAGCCAAGGATTACAACTTACCGTGCATGTAATCTTCATTCAGGGATAAAGGGTGTCAAATTTTTTAAATGCTTCTCTCAACTAACAGTAACACCTACCTTTCAAAAGGGAAAAAAAAGTTTTAAAACAGATCTTAAAAGAATTTCTGCTATTAAAGGAATACTTAATATTTCCCACAAAAGAAGGAAAGAAACCAGTGATTCTTGCTGAGCCCATTGTTTCTGAGCCCTGATCGGTTTTAAAAAGTTAAAATTTATAAATATGTTTGAAAACATTGCTTAATAGACACAAGACAAAAATGATATTTACCTTTCCCATTTTAAAATGGTGGACTCCTGAACAACCCTTTGCCTGAATTCAGCTGCTTTTTCAAGCATAGATATTAAATTCAAATACTCATGTTGATTAAAGAAAAACCTTTCAATGAAAGAACCTAGCATTATTCAGTCTGCTAAATAAGCTCTGTAAAGCCTGAATTTATTTGTTTGGTTTGTAAATGTTGCCACTATACCTGCAAATAAGTTTTAACTTATCCACCAATGTGTTGAAAATATTTTACTTGCATACTCAGAATGACGGTGTAGAGGGACTTGAAAACATCTGCAAGAGAAATGAATGTATGTGATGTCATAAGGAGCCGCCTCCACAGCCCTGCAAACCAAGAAAATCAGGGAAGCAAGACCTTTTTGGTTTTGTTTTTTTATTTTTTTGAAAAAATCTGATATGTGACTCAAAATTCTGTACATTTGTGTCAGGAAAAGAAATACAGGGATATAATGTTCAGCAGAGTCGTGTATTGCATGAGTGACAATGGTGATGAACAGCTTTCAACATGTACTATGATGAAAGCAGAACTCTAAAACTTCTAAAGCTCTAATCCATTGCATAATTAGCACAACAAACCAAGAAACCAAGAAAGACGGAGAGAGACATTTTACATGAACATGTACTGACAGGACAAAGGGGAATGGCATCAAACTGAAAGAGGTTTAGATAAGATATTTGGAAAAAAGTTCTGTACTGTAAGGGTGATGAGGCGCTGGAACAAGTTGCTGAGAGAAGTTGTGGATGCCCTAAACCAGAAGTGTTGAAGGCCAGGTTGGATGGGGCCCTGAGGAACCTGGTCGAGTGAAAGGTGTCCATACCTGCACCAGGAGGATTGGAAATAGATGGTCTTTAAGGTCCCTTCCAACCCAGGCCATTCTATGATTCTGTGATCTAAAGGTGAAAGATGGAGTTGGACCACAATTTACAATCTTGAAAATGAAAAAAGAAAAAGAAAAAAAAAAAGAAAAAATTAAAAAAAAAAGGAAGATACATGTGTGTTGAGTCTTCTAGATAATTCAAACCTTTGAATTGTCAACAGACAGGCAAACATGGCATTGGGATGTTTGTATTCAGTCATTCTCTCAAACAGAGAGTGTTTCCTAGAGAGCGCTTCCTGAGTACTGTCAGAAGGTCGCAATCAGGAGAATATGGGTTTATCAACTGCTTCAGGCCAGACCATTTGATAGCTGCTTAAACAATGCTGTAAAGTTTTACAGGCCCCCAGCAAGACTTGCTGTCATCTCTTCAGGATAGCTGTTTCCTCTGATTATCTCATAAAGATTGCACTGGAAATGTCTTCCTGGGCTGATTTTCTGTGGTGATTTTTCTTCTAATTCAACTATTTTCCTTTCCCTGCCTTTTCCCTACTTTGATGATATGAAAGTTCACTTAGTTTCTAGTGTTCCATTGGGATGTTTGATTACTCTAGAAATCTAGCCAGTAAAACAGATGATGCAGGAGGAGAGAGTTATACCTCTTCCATGCTAGGCAGGAATGATGCCGTTGCTATGAAACTAAACACTGGCCTTGAATAGTATTTGTACATAGACGTTTTTCCTTTCTCTGATTTCATGTAAACTTGAAAATGAGTTCTTTAGGATCAAAATTCATTTTCATACTGTAAATATGAGGTACATGCACAATTTCTTATCCTCATAAAACACATCACACTGCATTCATGGATCCTGGAATGGATCACACATTAAGAGTGCATGGTTCATGAGAAACACTAAAGTAAAACCGTGAAGGAAACAGCTGGCTATTTCGTGAACTGGCAGAAACTGCTCTTTGTTTAGGAAGTTTAATTTGGCCTAATGTAAATGTCTTTGTATTCTTTTTAATAAAGCCTACTGTAATTTGTACTATGCGTGACAGACGTAGAACATGCTTTTTTGAGAAAGCAGGATGATCACGTTACAAATGCATGGCTGAGACACAATTCTGTAATCTCATGTGCAAACACGTGCACCTTTCAATACCAGTTATTAATTTGGAATTCTTCAGATTTTAGTGCCAACTTGAGATGATTAAAAAAAAAAACATTAATTTTCTGAGCATGCATCAGAAACAAGCTGATTGAACAAATATTCGGGTTTCAAAGACTATACCTGATGAAATTGGGAATTCAAAAAATGAAGTCTAAATCTAATGCATGGTAATCAAGTTCTTTAGAAAATTATGGATTTGTTTCACATGGTTGAAATGAAAGAGCTCAATTAAACTAGAAATATGTAATATTCTTATTCACCTGAAACAAATAATTGAAAATGGCAAATTGTTGTTGCAATGCCACAGAAATAGCTGATAAAGAAATTGCTTATAAAGTTTTATAAGGAAAATAGAACATTTGGAGATGATAAGTTTTCTCAGTAGTAAAGATTGAGTTACAAAAAGAGAGGAGTTTCATACCGTGGTGGGTTTTTTTGGGTTTTTTGTTTGTTTGTTTGTTTGTGGGGTTGTTTGTTTGGGGTTTTGTTTGTTGGTTTGGTTTGGTTTGGTTTGGTTTGGTTTGGTTTGGTTTGGTTTGGTTTGGTTTGGTTTGGTTTGGTTTGGTTTGGTTTTCCCTCAGGAATAAAAAAAAATGCATGAAAGTATTCATCCTACTACTGAATCTTATTTTAAATATGTCTGAAAAGTGATGGTATCTTTAAAGCCCAGGATGAACGAGTAGATCATATCAAAAACCCCTGGAAACTATTGATTTAGTTAAAAAAAGGACTAGAAAATTAAAACATGTCTAAGTCTCAACTATTTCAGAAAGTGGTTTATGGTATGGAGAGTCACGGGTGGCTGTACTTGGAAGCAGTTTATCCTGCTATCTTACCAGCCCAACACCATGCCAAAAATAATTAGTTTTTGTGAAAAAGGCTTATTAGCAATGAGGTAGCACTGGGCTGTCACAACAATTTGTCTTCAGCTTCTTGCTGAGTGCCCTTATGTGGTACTGTGCTGTATTATGTGGGAATTGGCTTGCATTCTGCGCACTACAGCAGGCATGCCTTCAGAAACAGGCGAGGGTGAAGGAATAGCAAGATTTACAGGATAAAATATGAGATCCTTACAGTGACAGGAACCAAAATACCAAGCTTGCTCTCTTGAGAATGTGTTCAAAGAGTCAGTGGAATTCACTTGGAAAAATTCTAAACTGTTTGCAACACAAAGGACTTGCTTTAGTCATTTACAGTCAAAATTAGCACAGATTCTTCCCATTCTTAATCCCATATTTTGATGAATGTTGTCGAAAATAAAGCAGGAGTACATTTCACACAACCTTTGCCTCTCCAAGGAGTCTGTCACTAATCAGAAGCTGTATTGATGCAGTTTTCTTCATCTTTGCTTTTGAAATGTCGTCCTTGTTTTCCAGGTGGCAAAGAAGTAATGTGTCTGATAATGCTTTGCTGTGCTGGTTGCATGTGCTCTGAACGTGGCATAGATATTAAATCCTGTAAGTCAGACAAGATCAGTTTGAGTATTTCCCACTATTCAGTGTTAACAGCTTGTAGGTTCAGAACCAGTGTGTCCATGAAGGGCTGAAGAGATTTCTGTGTTTTCTATACAGCCCATGTAGGATTTGCAAGAGTAATAAGTATGTTTCAAATATCCTGTCATTTTGAGTGTATGGGAGCCCATAAAGGTGTTTCCAGATTTTAGCGGTTTTTTGTTTCAAACTATGTTTTACCTAGGAATTAAGATTGGTAATAGATGCCAAAGCTAAGTTTATTTATCTTATTTTTTATTTATCAGATATGGACAACAGTAGTAAGCATATGGGAGCCTCTGCAGGGCCAGGTTCTACAAACCTTTATTTGCATTGGTAAACCTGGAACTGAACTCATGACTCTTAGTGGCATTCCTCACCCAAGTATGAGCTTTGAAAGGATTGGAGCTGAGATTTTGAATTTGAACACAATATATCCTTTTAAGAATTGTTTAAATATGTATTTCAAGGATGGGATATTACCAAAATTACGTTTCTTGCAGTCCACTGGATATATATAGTGTTCTATTAAAATTTCGTGGAGAAAAAACTCATGTATGAAATGCTATGAATTAGTCAAGCGTTTATTGTACAAACAATATTAGGAATATCGGTCACCTCTAACATGAAGTACTGCCTGTTAAAAATCTTTCATTTAATGAGGAAGTTAAGCACATAGAGACTATAACCATTTAATGTATTATCACTGGAGCAGTGAAGCTGGAAAAGACCTCTGAAGTCATCGAGTCCAGCCTTTGACTGACCACCAACCTGTCAAATAACCATGGTGCTAAGTGTCATGTCCAGTTGATTCCTGAGTGCTTAAAGGGACAGTGACTCCACCACCTTCCTGGGCACTCCATTCCAATGTTTACGAACCCTTTCTGTGAAGAAGTTCCTCCTGTCCATTATGCATGACTCATTCCTAAAATCAAGGCATTTTTGATCAACATAGATTAAAAAGCAATGGCGAGAGTGCAGGATTTTTTATTTTCATTACACCTTAGGGAAACATATTTTTCTGATGTGAATCTGAGGTTTAGCTGATATGAAGTGCAAAATAAGGCATTTGAATATGAAAATCCAACTAAAATGTAGTTGAGTTGTCTTAAACAATTTCAGATTTTTTTAGATGAAAATATTTAATAATAAATGGAATCACTGTAAATGTTACTTTTTTATATCAAGTATATTATGGTTAGATATTAAAAAAAAATTGCATAATTGAAGTGTCATTGACAAATTGCTTTTAAGTAGCTATCGTGTCTCTATTTTTGCCTATCCATCTTGTGACATCATGCTGCCACCCATACCTCAAAAAGATTGTTTGGTTAGCTGCTGTTGCAGCAAAAGCCTGTTGAATTTCTTTGACAGCGACCGGGTCAAAACATAGGAAATCTAAATTCCCTAGTGATGTAAAACAAAACAAACAAACAAAAAAATCCTTAGTCCCTTTCTTACATCGACCGTTTACCTGACCAAGCAAAAAATCTTTATTTGTTAAGACCGCTGCAGTGAAAGTTATAGATGGAATCAATGCAACTGTTACATAGTTCTAATCTTAAGACATAATGCTTCTAGTTTGCTTATAAGTGACCTCACTTATAACATTTTGACTTCAGAAATGAGAGCTGAAAAATAAATTGAATGGTAGAAATGCACATATTTTGAATAAATTATGTCAAAACTTTTTAATCTCATAGTTTTATGGAGAGAGGAGACAATAGCAGGTGTCTTAAATCCTGACATAGAACTTTGGTACTGTTTCACTTGATGTTTTAATCTGCCTTTGATCTAGATGCATCAACAAAGAGAAAGCACAAAGTTGGTTGTAGAACTTTCTTTATGATGAAAAGATATCTTACGTTCAGAGTGAAAGTGTGTGGTCATAAGCATTTGTTATAGGTTTAGACACAGCTTTAATCAATACTGTCATTAACCTGATGGGTGATGAAATAGAAACCTGTATTTCTTATCAATTTGGTAGATAAATTTGCCATCTACAAAACTGATGAGAATTAAGAGTGTGTAGAGACTTGACTCTTCATTCAAAATAATGCTGAGAAATGCAGAAGTAATGACTAAAAGGTGTTGTGAAATGTAGATAAATGGAACATCCTTGCACAAAATACAGACTGAACAGCAATTGATTAGGTAACTACTCAAGGGAAGGAAGGAAGGAAGAGAGGAGGGATTGCTAACTGAAGATGATGCTGTAAAATTATTTCAGATGAAGCATGAAAAATTTGGGACATGATCTGGTGATTGGAGAAAGGCAAGTTTTGCACACATCTTGCAAACAAGGCCCAAAAGGCAGTACAGGAAACTACTGTATAGACACTCATGTTAGTTTCTGAGAGAATCATGGAGTTCTTCTAAAGCTCACGTCTGAGGCCCTGAAGGAGAAGGAGGGGATTGGGAACAGTCAGGTTGCCATTCATGCCTGGCCAACCTGATTGCTTTCTGCTTCGTGAGCATGGAGAAAACAACGGGTAATATTTGCCTTGACTTTAATAAGTCTTACATTGTTGGTGTTGAACATTGCACTCTGGATGGTAGAAAACTAGATGGATAAAAAGCAGGTTGGATGACTGAGACAAGAGCATATTGGTGAATGGATCATGTGCTGCTTGAAGGCCTGTGATATACTTAATTTATCAGGGGTCTAACCTGGGCCAGCAAAGGTGGCATCTAGGCTGTATTCATAGGGAAACAGAAAGGACACTGAGGGAAAAGGGTTTTCCCTCTGCTGTTCAGAGCTTGTGAGACCTCATCTAGCTATTGCTTTCAGTTTTGGGCAATACAAGAAAGACATCAAGTAGCTGAAGTGAGATTAGCAGACAATCTCCAGCCTAGTCAGGAGCTTGAGGAGAGAATAGAGGATCAGGGTTTGTTCAGCCTGAAGGAGAGAATGTGCTCTCTGCTTTGGGAGAATGTGTCAGCACCTTGCCTGTGCCCCCAAGGGGGTTAGCAAAAAGATGGAGCTGGGCTCTTCATGGGCGTGCATCGGAGAGGATGAAAGGCTACAGGTGTGAGCTGAAACAAGCAGGGCTCAGACTGGATATATGGAAAGACCTTGTAAGTCTTAGGACAGTCAAACTGTGGAACAGGTTTTTCAGAGAGACTGTTTAGTGTCTCTGTTCTTGGACGTTTTCAAGACCAGTCTGAATAAAGCCCTGAGCTTACTGGTCTGACCTCACAGCTTACTTCTGCTCTGAGTTGAAAATTGGACAAAAGATGTCCTGATGTCTCTTCAGCCTGAGTAATTCTGGGATTCTATATATAGTTTAGGAGACAATTTTTCATCTCTATTCAGCTCCACTAATGCTTTTGTAGTGTTTTTGACATTATACTTTGAGATATCTGATTGGTTAAAAAAAAAATACTCATTGCATGAGACAACCTTTGAACAAGTACATCTTCAAAGTAAAGAGAAGATGGATAAAATTAGATATCTTTATCTTCCATGATAAGTTCCTGAAAGAGGGGAGAATAACTTGTTTTTTCCCAGGACAAATAGGGCAAGAATTAAGTGCATTTTAAGTTTATAGCAAGACAGACTTGGATTACATAGAATTAAAAAAACTTATAATGAAAAGTATCATTGAAATAACTGTGTAGGAGAATCATGAATTCTTCATTATTAGAGATATTTAGGACCATAAGCATCTGTTAGAAGCACAGTGATTTCTGAGAGTAGAAAATGGAATATTTTAATATATTTTGTATTGTGCATTCAAAGACTATGCTAAAATGATTTAAAGCTTTCCTGACCTCAAGCCTCTATTGTTTGCAGTCTAACTGGGAGGTAATTTAAAAAAAGAAAAACCTTCAGACACTGAGCGTGTCAGGATTTCTTCAAAGACTGACTCAGCTGTCGGTTTCACTACTTTTCTTTGTAAGACTTATGTCAAATCATGTTAAAATATAACGGTACATTTTCACATGTGTCATGTAAAAAACACGCAATCTTAGAGCTTGGGCTGCTGCAATTTAAGCATTCACACTGTGTATCTTTAAATAAAATACTTTTTTTTTTTCCTGCAGCTCATTAAAAGAGTGAAAAGCAAGCCATTAAGCCATTATCATCTTACAAAGTTTAGTTATCTGAAATAGAAGTAACAGCTGACCCAGGAATAGGTCATCCTGTTCAATTCAGATGTTTTGGAATCATAACTGCTCATTTTCCACTACACAGGCAGAGTAAGATAGCCTTGTCTGAAGTTTGGGTTTCTGATGCTTTGTTTTCAGGTCCCTTTAACTGTTTTTTGCTGGAATACAGACAAGCTAGAAATGAGATTTAGGGTAGACTGCTAGTCTGCCTATATGGAGATGAGGCTGAAGCCTCTAATTCTTGTAAGATTAAAGGCTTTAAGAGAAATGAATTGTAAAGGGAATAATCTCTTTCCTATATAGTCAAGGTTGATAGCTACTCTAAAGGTCGAACCTCAGTTTTAGTCTGAGTGGTCTCTGAAGCAGACATGTCATCTTATGCAAGGACTGAGTCATGGACCAAGTAATTTTATAGCAGGATAAACAAAGGGGGAAAAAAATGAAATTTTATTAAAATGTGCCCTCTGCACTGTGTTTTTTAATGTGCTATTTTGCTCCACAATCCTCTTGCATTTTTTTTGCTTTTTTGTGAGTCATTCCTCACAAACCCCATTATGAACTAATTAGAAGCAGAAAAAAAAAATCTATGTGAGTTACAGTGGTTTTTCACCCAACTGGTCAGGTGACAGAGGGACAACAGGAAAAAAAAAAGGTAAAATACTGTTTCAGTTTAGTTCGTTTTAATATTCCTTTGGATGACTTTCAGGAGTATAATGGATGTGTGCCTGAAACACATCTGAGATATCTCAGATGGTTTCTCTGTGGAAGTGCAGGTTTGTACAAAGCAAACTGGCAAATATTTCCATGTTAATGGACAGCTCCTGTTTCTTACCTTCATGAATCTTGATACTGCTTGTGGGGTGACTCTCTCCATGCACTTGATGTCTGATGACACTAGAAGAGAAATTGCTTGTTTATTCTTCAGAGTGTCAACAGTGGTGTTTAGAGCTGTGACTCTCATGAGATCTCAAGAGTCTGGGCTTTTGCCCTCACCATTGGCAGTATTACATGAATACAATCAGTAGAGAGAGCTTCATTTTCTATTCTAATTGCCTGATCTAATTGCCATAAAGGACATCCTTATTAGACCAAACTACGGATTTTCCATTTTTTACTGAAGTCACGGTATTCTTGTCTGACATGTTGGATGTTGAGTTTGTGCTACAAATCACAGTTTGGGTGTTTTTATTGCTCATTAGATTTAAGTAGCATTTTACATTGATTTATTTATATTACCAAAGATAGTTGTGGCTCCTTAAATTTTACTGCATTATATATTATGATTATATGAAATACCATTATAAGATAGAGTACCATTTATTAATTTGCAACTAAGGTTGGTGTGGTACCAAGTATGTTACAGAAAATGGAAAAGATTAACAAGCCAGCAAGAATGTTAGTTCGGATTAATTCTGGTTATCCCATCTACCAAAACTTTGAAATCCACATTCATTTTGTGTCCTATAACTTATGTGGTATCAAGATCAGATGGGCTTGTTGATGTTATGAGCTAGACAAATGGAGTAAAATGAAATATTATTTTCTGAAGCTCACTTACTATCACCTAACATTCGGTGGTTTGTGTAAGGTCTTTGTTATGCTGAACCTACAGGCACTTAATTTTGTAGTAAAGTTTCTCTCATGTTTGCATTTTTTCTGGTAGTGTGGGTGTATGGTTTCTTTCTGAAAGCTGGCATACCTGCATCATGCTGAGCAAAGCGTGTGCTCACAACTGCTACAGATGTTTGAGAGAAGTGCAGAATAATCCCTCAGTGTGGTTTGGGGGTGTTGCTAATGAGAATTCTCAGATACTTCTCCTTGGCTCTAACTCTCATTTCAAATGGAATGCTCAAAGAGGCAGATAGAAAAGCTTTTTTTTTTTTTTTTTCCGTTACTTTATAAAATTAAAGGAAAGAAAAGGAATACTGAAACTGTGTAATACCTTAGGTAGAAACACCTTGTACAAAATGTCAAGTTAGAGTTCACGTTTTGAGTTTGGGAGAAGAGTGAAATGTTGTTAAAATTCAGAAGTTATATAAAATTTCAGAGTAACAGATGAGACTGGTTGGGGAAATCTTGAGTGAATAAAAATTGTCACAGTAGAAAATTCCTCTTTCTGGAGTCAGGGGCACTCACCAAGTAATATAATGACTGATTATGCAATAAAGGAAAGATGATGAAAACAAAAAGTAGAATATAGAAGGGCCTATATTGATGTTCAATTATCCCAACACTTCCTTACCTGTAAACAAGGAATGGACTAGGGAGGCACACTGAGAATGAGTAAAAAGATATAAAATACCTTTTTGCTCCAATCATTTTCTATGAGGAATGAAAGATTTGTTCCGTGACTGAAGAAAGGACTGGGCTAGAAAAGCTAAATATTTAACTATCTGCAAGTGCTAATACTCTGAGGCATTTCTATGCAAAAAAATTAAATAAGTAATAGAGTAAATGCCAGCTTTGTCTCCTTCTGGATCCCACCAGGTGGATTGGTAAGAACATTAAATTTTTTTTTGTGAGTAAACATGGAACCTTGAGAAAAAGTCGTGCATACTTACATGATCAGCTCTTTGTATGAATAAATGTAGCAGACTTCTGTGGGTGAAAAATGGATATTACAGACATGAAAGTGAGGCAAGAACATAGCCTGCAAAAGGAATGGTTTATTGTAAACTTCAGCAGAGGACTCCTTTTATGGTATTATGTGTTTTTCTCACCAATGTATATTTCTGCTGTCCTTACCCCCAATGCAGGTACAGACCAGTTATAAGGTGCTTCAGAGTATCACTTACAGTTGAGTTTTTGATAAATGTTAAAGTATTGCAATACACTTTTCCATAAATTCATTACATTTTCTAAAATTTTTGTATGACATTTGATTCTGTTTCTGGAAAGTATTTTTGTCACCGTGGTGGGAATGGAGATAATAAATTTGCACAAGTTTTAAGAAATTGAGATGGCTAGGATTTGAGGATGAGTGTCACATTCTTTCATAATACTAGATATCTGAAGCATTTCTCTGAATCTCTCGCAACTGGTTTACAAATGACCTACATAAAGCCTTTCAGTGAATTTTCCAGCTTTAAAGACAGTCTCTGGTATTTTTGAACACTTATTTTAAGAAAATTATTAATGAAATTCAGATAATTTTGTTGCTTGAACAAAAAGCTTATAGGACTACTGTGCGAAATCTCTTTCCCGTCTCATCTTTTTTTTGCTATGAGGTACTTTAGACAAGTGAGTGGGTGGGTGGGTGTCAGGGTAGGACCAATATTTTAATAAATACAAATATGTATTCAAGACTGAAAAACTGAAATATTTCCTCTAATTCAGAGATATCTTTTAGTAGTTGGTTATAAAAAGAGTTGAAAAGTCTTCTTGCATAAGTTTCAAGACCACAGATATGGGCCATGCATGGGATTTTTTTTGTTAACATTGAAGAGTTATTTGGTGACAGAAAGTTAAGTCATTATCTATGTCATTAATCGTAGATATTATATTTTTATGCTACACTTTCACAGATTTTTTTTTAGCAGCAAGCCGGTTTTCTATAGTTGCACATTTTAATAATAAGAGTTTTAAAGTGTTTCTTAAAGTTGTAGCAGAAGTTTTTGTATGATCTGTTACATTTACATGACTTTTTACGCTTGTCCATGATGAGTTGAAAAGCCACTACTACACCAAATATGCTATGCTTTGTTACAATTACTGCTAAGTAATGCAAAATAATTTCTAGTCAACCTATAAAGTGCAAAATTATTTTTCTTTTCAATGGCTTTTTGGCTATCATAGCTATTATTCTGACCTGTGTAAGGAGAGAAGCAAATGTACAGAAATTGCATAAGTAATTCCTAAGTCATGATCACTACAATTTTTCTCAGTATGGGATGACAGTAGGTTCCAGAAAATGGAGTCAGTATTTAGCACTTGCTAAAATTATACTGTAAAATCATTGACTCATAAGTAGACTTAAATGCCATGAGTCTGACTATAGAAAATGCCCTTACTGAAAAAGAGTAGATTTAGATTAGATCTCCCATAAGGAATCTTAGAAGTCAGGATTTCCTTTGCATTTTAGTAAGAGTTGAAGTATGTAAAAAAAATGTGGTATCGTGTTGTTTTAATTTACAGGTGAAAAAAAATTACTTTTGCTTGACATAGTAAAGCTGACTTCTGTCAGTGATTTCTATTTTTTTGGTTTTATTTTTCCTGTTCTGACCAGATTTTTCAGATTATAAGTACTATTTCCTGTGTTATTCAAATGAGATGTCCATATAATTTTCTGGATAGTCTGTTTTTCTCCAGAAACCTCACCCTCTAATGAGTTTAAAGGGAAAACTTTTTCTTTTTCCTCTTCCATTTCATGGCTCTGAAAATATGTTCTACTGTTCCACCAGTAGCTTAGAAAACACCAAACAGCACGGCCCAGAAAAAGCAAGAAGTAAAATCCTGCTTTACCTAGTGCTCACTGAGCCTGAATGAACATTTCAGGAATGGTCTGGTAATACTTCCAAGCATGAAATTCTAGACCCTACTGAAAGGAATCGAGTTGGTGTATGTTTCAAAGCCATGATCTGCATGTAATGTAGAGCCTTTTCACAGAGCCTTTTCACTAAAATATACTATTGCCTTTGTACAAGCAGCCTTTTCTGTCACTGTAATTGGGTTTTCTAATGACACTTTGCATGTATGGATTGCACTTATAAAACAGACATCCAGAGTGTACAGGAAGGATAAAAATTTAAATATAATCTCATATTTTGTGTTTATTGTAATACAGGCTTGGATTAATCTGTTTGCCTGTGTTGTTTTGTGTGTGTATTTTTTTTTTAAATGGCTATATTTCTTCCGATATTCTACACCAAATAAAAGTTTAAATAGCAATTATACATGTTGTTTATAGTCATTTACTTTCTTCTGTATTTATGTGACAAAATAATTAGGAGACTTTCTTGAAGAGTTTTGGGATCCTCCCCACAGCACTCTGTGGCAATGTACTGTAAAAGCAGAAGGAAAAGGGAAATAAATTAAAAACCTTTAATTCTCAGGGCATTATTTGACAATCAGTTCAATCAGAAGTCAATGTAGGGAAAGCCTTTGACGGAGAAGGGAATTCATTTTAATTTGGTCATAAAGTGACGGAGTGCAGAGAGAGGTTTTGGGGAGGGAAGTGGACTATATAAGCCCCATCCTCTGTTTTGATACTGGAAGGAATGTTTTTCATGATCACTTTATTTTATTCTGAAGTTCATTGTGGAGCACGACCTGGTTGTGTGCTCTGGATTGAGATGAAAGAAGTCCCACTCTTAAATGATTAAAGACTTGCCAAATTGTAAGTGCAAATATGCTGGAGAGGAGAAAAGCTAGGGGAATAAAAGGGGAAATATAAAAATCTGTCTCTTCTTCTGAAATCTGTATGTCGTATTATACAATAATAATTATAAATTGACAAAATCTTAGCACCATTTAGCAAAATGTGGAAGATGTGGAGTGGCTGTAAAAGTGGGGAGGTCTGCTGTGTGTTTATTGCTACCTTTTAGGAGAAGAGATCTTTGGTGGTCAAAATATCATTTCAAAGAAGATGCTTCTGCAGCTCAGTGATCCAGCCTAGGCAAGAAGAGACTTCACAGAGTTGTGAGACTCTAGAAGTAGAGTAGTAAAATTATACGCAAATAATTGGTAATAGAATGGTATAAAATTCTTATTTGGTTCAGTTTTTGTGTGAAAGTATGTTCAGAAAAGACGTTTTAAAAGCAGGCAACTAGAACTACTTTCGATCTACAATTACACAGACAAACTGAAGGGTTTTTTTTACTTAGTTCTTAGTTTTTTTGATAGTTCTTAGAAACTTCACTATTTTTTGATAGTGGAATCTTAGAAAAATAGTGAGTAGGTGTAAATTTCACTCCGTGCTCAAGTTCGGTTATTTTACCAAGCGTTTTATATTGCTTACCACATAGACTAAGATTTGGAAGACAGATCTCCATTGCTGTAAGGGCTTTGCTAGGTATTTCTACATTGCTCTGTTAGTGGCTTGTCCTGGTTCTGTCTCAGATCAGCAGAAGAGGGCATGGCCAAGACATTGTGTTATTTGATAGCACATTACGTCTTTGCCAGGGGCAGGGAACAGCAACTCTCGCTGCCGAGAAAGAGAGTCATGTTTTTCCGGTGGAGTAAGTGTGACTGATGCAGCAGTGGGGTAATGCCGGCCAGAGAGAGTGGCTTGGGTGGAATGGCTGTGGCCAGATCGGGCTTCTGCACTCTCTTTTTTGTATAACTTTGTTATTAATGTCGATGCTGTTACTGTTTATTTTCTTACTGCATTGCTGTTTCCAGTAAATTATTCTTGTCTCAACCCACGATCTTTGCCTATCATGCCTTCAACTCTCCTCTCTCCACCCCTGGATGAAAAAGGGCAGGAGAGGAGAAGCAAGTGATCAGCATGTGGTTTTGGAGTCTTGGGTGAGGTTGGGGGGAGGGGGCTGGGGGCACTAAATTGAAGATTACCCTTACTAAACCACAAAGTGTTTAAACAAAATTATTTTATTTTGTAGAATATAAAAATCATCAACACTTGGAAGCTGCTCTTGTAGTATATTCTATAGCCTGGGTATAAGGCATTCTGCTGGGCTGAAACTGCCCAGACAAAAAAAAAAAAAGTTAAAACTTTTTTTCCAATGTTTTTTTTTCTTCAAACCNTGTGAAAGTATGTTCAGAAAAGACGTTTTAAAAGCAGGCAACTAGAACTACTTTCGATCTACAATTACACAGACAAACTGAAGGGTTTTTTTTACTTAGTTCTTAGTTTTTTTGATAGTTCTTAGAAACTTCACTATTTTTTGATAGTGGAATATTAGAAAAATAGTGAGTAGGTGTAAATTTCACTCCGTGCTCAAGTTCGGTTATTTTACCAAGCGTTTTATATTGCTTACCACATAGACTAAGATTTGGAAGACAGATCTCCATTGCTGTAAGGGCTTTGCTAGGTATTTCTACATTGCTCTGTTAGTGGCTTGTCCTGGTTCTGTCTCAGATCAGCAGAAGAGGGCATGGCCAAGACATTGTGTTATTTGATAGCACATTACGTCTTTGCCAGGGGCAGGGAACAGCAACTCTCGCTGCCGAGAAAGAGAGTCATGTTTTTCCGGTGGAGTAAGTGTGACTGATGCAGCAGTGGGGTAATGCCGGCCAGAGAGAGTGGCTTGGGTGGAATGGCTGTGGCCAGATCGGGCTTCTGCACTCTCTTTTTTGTATAACTTTGTTATTAATGTCGATGCTGTTACTGTTTATTTTCTTACTGCATTGCTGTTTCCAGTAAATTATTCTTGTCTCAACCCACGATCTTTGCCTATCATGCCTTCANAAAAAAGTTAAATCCATCTTTCATATGTTTTTTTTTCTGCAAACTCTTTATCATTAATATTATATGCAGAGGGGCCAGCATTATTGTTCTTTTTGTGAGTCGAAATGAAAGCTGGTATCATTGCTATACTTGTGTGGACTTCATTCTCTAAATGCAACTACAATTCCTTATCTTAAGGAGTCTTCAGCTGAAGATAGACACCAAGCCATCTAGAGAATTTGAGGCTATTCTACATGAGCACAGAGGCACTCAGGAAACATACTTTCTGATTGGGGCTATTTATGGGCTTGAATCTGAGGATAAGACTGCTTAACTTGAAAGTTCTTTCCAAATGCTGTTTTGTTTCTTAACATTTTTTTTTTTCAACTTTGTGCTAGTTCTGTATTTCCAAAAGGGAGATGGTAGCATTATTCACATTGCTGCACTGTGCCTATGCATAGCACTGATGTTTTTAAATGGAAATCAAAACTTTCATATGTGGCTGTCAGAAGCACCTTTATTTACTTTGACAGTCACTTCACATGGGGTTTAGTTTAGCATCTGCCACTGACATATCCTGTATTTTATTTTTTTTTTTCTTATTCAATTCCAAGATCATTTGGCTTGCTGCAATGATTCTCAGCTGCTTATTTGTTGGCTAGTACACTATATTCAGTCAAATATAATTTTAAGCTGCTCTCGGAGCCCACTTTCTGTCTTACTATAGGGACGCATATATTTGCATGACACCTTTTTGTTTTGTCTATTGTCGCTGGTTTTTGTTATTGCCTCAAAGGAAGAAGTACACACAAGATGTGTTAGATAAAGAAGGGAAGAAAATCAAGAACAGAAGTAAGGGGAGCTTCAGGAGCAAAAGGGGAAGTGAAGAAAAATATGGAATAAGCAGTGAAAGCATTAGATGTATTTGGGACGCACACACACAAGAAGTATTCACAGAGGAAGGAAGACACACTCAACACTTGCCAAAGCATTTTGATTTTTACATTTGGAAATATTCTACTCAAATAAATTCCAGCATTAAATCACACCTTAATAAATGCTGTAAATGGGTGTAATAATCATCTTGTTGCAATATGTGACCCAAAGAGGGACTTTTAATTATTAGTCAAGAATTTTCTTTTCCCATGAATTGATACCATGAAGTTGTCATCCCAGGTAGAAGCCTCAAACTAGTATAGGTGAAGTAAAAACACATTTTCCGTCTCTCTTTTATTTGTAGGTGCTCGAATAACGTGGTCTTGATTCTGTGGGTGGGAATAGGGATAGGTTTGGGTGTTCATTATTTGACTTCAGCAGCAAGGAGTTTTCTTTAAGTTTGCTACATTAGAGCTCTCTTTTGGTGTAGCAAATATGTGAGGTCATGTTTCCTGGTTTTTTTGGTTTGTTTCTATGGGGTGGTTTTTTTTGTCTACTTGTTTGGGCTTTTCCAAAAAGACCTGAGAGTGAGAGAGTTAAAATGGTAGATTAACCGGTCCTTACACCATGATGTTGACATTTTCAAATTTTAATTGTAACATTAGAGAAAACACACTGGAAATCAGATAATTTTAGTGCATGTGTTTAGGTATTTTTCTGCTTCTTTTGAAGCTTTTTTCTTCCCAAGCACCTGCCTTCCTTTAGAAAACATAAAACTTATAGTATTATTATGATTTTCTGCAAAACCGGTTTTGAAGACACAGGACCTATATTGAGACATCATATCAGGGAACAAATGTATTAAAATAACAATTCATGAACATGTTCAATGGATTTATAGGATAGACTATGACTTGGATTTGATTCCACTTTCTTCTGGTCCATAAATGAGCATTAAAGAAACAATTTTTTTCTTATCTTTATAACAATTTCACTATGTGGAAACACAGTCATACTGTATTTCTAGTATATGTTACAGTTTCCTTATCTCTGCCATGGTAAGTAAACTCTTCGGTTCTTTTTGTTAGAAAAATTTACACTTCATTTTATTCTTACTATCTGTGGTTTACATCTATCACCAAATAATTCTTTATAAAGGAAGAGAGGTTTTTTATGTTTTTGAAAGGATGCATTTTAGCATGAATAAATGCATGCTTTTATTGTTCTCTATTTCTAGAATTTCATAGAAATCAATTGTTTTCCACCTTTTCATTGAATATTCTTATTGACATGAAATAGAAATAGGTGGTTTCATAAAGAATCTTCTTGCATAGCACTACAAACCAAACACCTAAACTAAAAATCTCCCAAACAAGGAGCATCAACCAAAAAAACCCCAACCTTGGTGCAAAAGCATAATTTCCTTTCCTCGGGCATTGTGTTAGTACAAGGACAGACATTAAGCAGGAGTGCAGAATTTCTAAGCTATTGTAATAGCAGGAAAAATCCTTTTGCTATCTTTATCAGAAAAATTATTATTATGATGTCTGTAATCAAATATTTTTCATACTCAAAATAATCTCTTCACTTCTGCATTCTTCTTTCTTGTGACTTTTCATATGCTTACTTTATCTGAATTTCCATGGTACATTACAAAATATATTTAGCATTGAGTTCTTTGAGCTTTGTTCAAAGGAGCATCGTACTATTGTAGAGAGTTTTAAACCTATCATTTCCTGAAAAGCCTGGGGGAAATGGGCAAAAAACACTCAAAATCACCTTCTCCTTCTAAAAATCTAAAATAAAATGTTATGCACAAATAAAGTTTGATAATGATCAAAACATGGAATACAAAAGGATGAAAGCTTTGTAACTGGTACCATAAACCAGCAGTGCCATAAACCAGAGCAGGATTAATAGAGCTCAGAGCTTTAATACACAGCTGAAGATCCTCTCTAGAAACTAGCAAATCTTCAGTCTGATATAACTTGAATTGTGGAAGTTACTACTACAGAGTTCTGATACACGCAGAGATGCTCTTTCAAACAGTGTTTATCCCTTGAGAAAACGTTTTGAAGGAAAATAATGTCACCCACACCTCCTCTGGAAACCAGCACAAAGATGCATCCATACTATGCACTTATTTTTACAGGCCTGTAATGAAAAAGCAGGGTTTTCTCACCTAGGGCATTTTCATTTTCTCGGCAGATCCAAGAAATACTAAGCATAAAGTGAGCACTGATTGCAACCTCTTGATAAATAGCAACAAGGAATCAAAATAAATTCATATTAGATTTAATAGCAGTGTCTATACTAGACGCCTTATGTAGCTAATAAGATAGGAAAGCCAAAGCCCACCTGGAGTTGAATTTTTCAGGGTATATATGAGGAAACGGCCAGTTTTACAACTACATAAACAGCAAAAGGAACAGGAAGGCAAAGGTGTTTGTCCACCTTGCTGTTGAATATTTATATTGACAGGAAAAAGAATTAGGTTCAGTTTCATAAAGAATTTTTTTAGGTAGCACTACAAACCAAAAACCTAAATGAAAAAATCTCCCAAACTAAGAATGTGAAAGGTGGGCCTGCTGTTGAGTGCATCTGAAAAACTGCTGACAATGTGTTAAAGGCAAAGATGCTTAAAGCTTAAGCTTAAAGATGCTTTTCCTGCTCAGTCTTTACTGGTAAATCAGGATTCAGGAGCTACAGGAAACTAGGCATATATAAGTCCATGGAGCTTGATGGGTGGCACTCACAAGCACTGTGGGAGCTGGTTGATGGCACTGTGGGGCCACTTGGTTATCTTTGGAAGGTCTTGGCAATCAGGAGAGATTCCTGAGCATGTAAGAGAGCAAATGTCACTCTTATATTCAAGAAAGCAAAGAATAAAGATCTGGGAACTACTACTGGTCAGCCTCAACTTAGTGCCTGGGAGGGCAATAAGGCAACTAATCCTGGAAACCATTTCTAAACATGAATGAGAAGCAGATGCTCAGGAGTAGTCTGTGTTGACTTATGAATGAGAAACCATGCTTTACCATCCTGATAATCTTCTACGATTAGGTGACTGGCTTAGTAGACAGAGAGAGAGCAGTAGATGTTTTTTACACTGACTTTAGTAAATTCTTTGATGCTGTTTCTCATAGCACCCTTAGATAAAACTGAACAGGTATGGATTAGTTAAGTAGGCAGCGAGGTGGATTGAAAATCGACTGAATAGTTGGTCCTAGAGGATGATGATCAGTGACAAAAAGTCCAGCTAGAGGCAAGTAACTAGTAAAGTAACCCAGGGGTCAAGGGTGGAGCCAATACTGTTTAACATCTCCGTTAATGAGCTAGATGATTAGGCCACAATGTGTGCTCAGCTAGTTTCCAGACAACAAAAAACTGTGAGAAGTAGCTAATATAGCAGTTGGGTGTGATTTAACAAGTTCAACCCACGTTCAGTGATGGGCAGGGGAGAATCTCCTGAAATTCAACAGTGGGAAATTCCAAGTTCTGCATTTGGGGAGGAGTAACCCCAGACACTGGTACTGAACAGGGCTGGCCAGCTTTAAAGCAGCTCTGCAGAAAAGAACCTTGGGATCATGTGGGACACCAGGCTGACCACGAACCAGCCAGTGTGCCTGTGTGGCAAAGGTCACCAACAGCTTCTCAGGCTGCATGTAGAGGATTGTTGCCAGTAGATAAAGGAAAGCGGTCCTTTTTTTTCTAGTTGTCACTGATCCGACCAACTGGGTGGTGAGTGCTGGGTCCAGTTCTGGCTCCCCCAGTCCAGAACAGGGGGAATAATAATCCTTCCTATGTAGGTGCTGTCATACCATTATTGCTTTAATTTAATCCTAAACAGCAGTCTTCTATTCACAGTGAATAAGAGCTCAGTGAGCTCTGATGCAGTGTAAGACTAAAAGTCATTGACATGAAGAAGAACCACAACCTGTGTTTCATCGTTTATTATGGTAATAAATGGATGGTTTATGACAACAATAAAAGATGGAGCCGTTGTTCTATCTATACATAGACAAAAGAGGAAAAGCTGAAATATGAATAATCCTACTTATGCTTCATGGTTTTCTTGCCACAGAAGCCTGGTCAAGGCTTCAGTCAGTCCTGTAACATAGCAAATCAACCAAAGGTTTATCCCTCTCTAGTCTTGTTAGGATAAAGATCCTGTTGTCGGGAGCAGTCTAAAATGACAGATAGCAAGGGCAGTTCGTGTGCATCAAGCTGAATGATAAGTGGCATGCTGGCATAGCACATGGATATCATTTAATTAGTTGTAAGGCTGTTCTGCCTTGTTCATCTTTACTGCATACAAATCTAAAAACCTCAGTGGTGGTTACATAATATGGGATATATATTTTTCTTTGACAGTTTTCATGGAGTGTACATACAGGCTATAGTCATGAAAGAGATTAGGTTCTTTTTTCATAGCAGATAACAATCCAGAATTCCTTTATAGTATTACTCTTGCCACAGCCTTCAATGGCAATTGTAACTTGGTGCTTCACTGAAGCAAAAATAAGACCAAAAAATGTTTTCACTTCTAATATTTAATGTGTAGGATTTAGAAAACTTCCAAAGGATCTGAGAATCTGATGTAATTTTCAGTAAATTATGAGCAAAGGATTAAAAAAGGAAAGAATTGCAAGACAAGAGCTTGAGAATAAATCAGAATTAATTACGTGAACAACTGAATGAATTGACTAAATTTAAAGACACAATTATATGACAAATTATGATGAAAATGAAATTGCTCACTGAAATAGAAGCAGCTCCCTGGAGGCTGTGAATGTTGTGCAATAGTATCCTGAAAAGCACCAATGAAAAATGTCTTTGTCTTACTCAATAGATTCATGTATATGGAGAACCAGTTTGAATATTTTGCTGATTGAGCTTTCAGTAATTTTTGTGGCTTGTCTCTTAGTACTGAAGTGCCAACACACAGCTTTGGGAAAGTAAGATGGATCATTATCAGGATTCTTGACTAAATTCAGATTTATTTGGTGAAACTCACTGTTAAAGGTCACCACCATAAGTGCCCAGGATGCCTTAACTTCTACTTTTCATGGCTCTGCTAAGCATGCACATTTCATATCGGATAGTGCTTTTAAGAAATAAAAAAAATGCCAATGGAGCTGGGAAATGTCCTGAAATATAAAATATTAGTTGTCTATTCTGTTAGACTTAGTAGTATAGTCCTAATACTACTTTGGAGTAGGTTCGTATGCTTGGATATGTAGAGGGACACAGAAACTTTCTGACAAAGCATGTTTACAGCTGAATTGAAAAAGTAGTTAAAGACCAAATGCACTATAAGTTGTGTCACTAAGTTGCCTGTTTCTTTCTATGGCTTTTTTTTTTTCTCTCCAATGTATCTTAATATGCATAAATGTTTAGTATTTATTTACATATGTATCTGCATTTGTGTATCTTCGTTGTATAAAAACAAAGAAGGCAGTATTTAAAGACCACAAGATAGTTTTGATCTGTAAGTATAACAAATAAATTTAAAGCAAAACAAAGCAAAAATGGAGCCTAATGATTCTGAAGCGATAAAAAGAATCTTAGTGAAGCGAAGTCTTGCTGATTGTCGTTATAAGAAAAAGGAGAAGAAAAATCAATAATAGAGAATAATGTGTAGATAAAACCTATTGGAAAGAGAATGTGGTTTTCAGCTTCTAAGGGAGTATACTGTAAATAGCTATGAGCAAAAAAATTTGAAGTTTTAAAGCAGTAGCTGAATTTTCCACTAGCACTTAGTTCCCTGGTTATTTTTAGGCGTATTATATCTTACGAGGGCTGTGTCTCAGAGACTGGGGAGCAGGACAATAAACGGAGAAGGATTCATGTTCTAAAAGAGAGAGTTCATGTTTCTGTAGAATAGGAGTCATCCCTTCAGCATGTTCTGAATTGTTTTCCTCTTCCGACATAACATCTCTTTTGCTCTGGATATCAGATTCTAGCCGTTCTTTTAGATAAGATAACAGAAGAGAAAGAAATAAAGCATGAGAGGCAGGCAGGAGGAAGACCTGCAGGAGGAAGGTCTGCTGTTTGTATAAGGACTGCCTGATGCTATAACGAAGGATCGAAGGAGAGGGTGCCAAACCGTCTTTTGATGCTTTCAGGAGATGAGGTTTGGCAGAACAGACAATATGACAGAAGTCTTCCATCTCTATACAAAAGTTCTCTTTTTCTCATGTCAAGGCTCTAGAGGAAAAAAGTTCATGAAAGATTAAATAAAAACGATCAAAAGATAAAATAATTCAGAAAATTTAATATTGCAGTAACAAGGATTGTAGTGTTTTAGGAACCAAGGTTTGTATTTTAATTAGTAATGAGTATGGGCATAGATGTTGCTATATCACTTGTCCTGGCCTAAAGACTAATAGAATTACGATTGTAAGGGCTAAAAGTTTTGCTCCAAGTCATGTGTAATTGGCAAATGGAAGCTGCTATGATCTGTAATGCCCTTGAAAAAGTCGTGTGACCAAGCAACGTTTACTAGAGGCATTAAGGTAGGCATTATTAGTAAAAGCGGTGTGTAATTCTGGTGATTGAAGCATGACCCTTGACAGTTTTTCTGCTCTGGTCTCTGGTTCTTCTTATCTGACATGAGCCAGATGAGCTAGGCTATGAGTCACTTCTGAGGAATGATTCAGAATTCAGATTCAAAATACATGGGCTCTGTTGCAGGGGTGAGTAAGAAATCTATATCTAAAAATTCACAATAAGGACTTTATGACATCTAGGTAGGACAATTCGTTGACCTTACTCAGAAGTTGAAGTTTGGATGCATCTGATTATACTGGAGGACGAATAAATTGACATAAGAATGGTGAGGAAGAAAAGCATTCGGTCCCAATTAAAATAGTTCATTCTTTTGTAACTCAATAGCTTGAAATAGCCAAGATTTCCAGGTTTCAGTTCACTGACATAAGAGTGAGAAAAACCTTTGTTATTCTTGGCTAATAAGATCTCATAGCTCTCTAACCTTACTAACTGTTCCTGTGTCTTTCAGATTAAATCAACACAAATTTGTAGAAAAAGAAAATTAATTAAATTCCATGAACAAACTTTTTTCTCACTTTGTTTTTGAGGAGTTGGAGATGACACTGGAAATAAGGGGGTTTTTATATTATAGGAAATAGTTTGTTTTTTACAATCATTAGTATGTCCTATATGAAATAAAATGCTGTGTAATATTATAACTATATGTAGTGACAGCAGCCATGGGTTTACAATGAATCAGCCTTTTTATAATGATATTTCTGTGTGGATTAAGTGCTTTGAAATTCTGAAAAATTTATGCTAATGCAAGCAAACACATCAGTTTCCTTCCTGGGTCATATTCAAAGGAATCATAAATAAGAGGAATGCATAATGCAACTTGGAGCTGAGCAAGGGGTTGCTATCTGAGATCCTTCCTATTTATAGGCAACCTGCATAAAGGGGGTCATCGCAAAGATTATGGTCTTGCTCAGTTTTCTCTTTGATCAACATGTAGCTGCTGAGTTGTAGTTGGGAAAGCAATCTACGACACTTAAAATTATATTGCAGTCAACACACATTGTTACCTTTTGCATGAAGTACCACATGTGAGAAAAGATTCTGTTGCCTGGCAGTTGATTCTATCTCAAACTTCTCCCTAGAATGTTGTGGAGTGTTTTAATGTCTCAGTTTGGGCTTAAAATCAAAATACTTACCTTTAAGTTCGTGGTGTGGTTGTTTCAATAAGTTGGTATTTCCTTGAATACTTTAACATTTGACATATCCACCTAACTGATATATTCTGTATCAAAAATTGTTCTGAAACTGAAGCCGTTTAATGGCAATGAACTTAAACACATGCAAAGTTGTTGTTTTCTCTGCTGTGGGTTTTGGTGGTTTTCTTTGTATTTAGTTTTTTTGGTTCTTTTTCTCGCGGAGGGGGGAGCCTGTGTGTTGGAATTAAACAAATCCAACTGGGCACAGCTTCTCCAATGGTGAGTTGTACAGATCTCTTCTCAGGTCAAGTACCAAGAAACTCATTAAATTATTCTTGCCTTCCTGAAGCAGATTGATTTAAGGTCACATGAAGAGAAAGAAGCTTGGGTTTCTGGTTTTAATTATGGATAATGTAACCCATGTAAATATTTATCAGGACAAATGATGTCCAGAATGCCCATGTGATGTTTGTCTCAGAAGTAGTCTAAAAAAGTCTGTCTTACTGCAATTAACTTAGTATCTATGCAAACAAGTCACTGATCATCGCAAAAGTCAAAGTTCTTTAGGAAACATAAAGAAATTATGTAATATTTTTCATCAAAAGACGCAAGGTAGATGGCTTAATAAGCAATGATACAAAATATTTTGGGGAGGAAAATACCCATGTCTTTGAAGTATCCTGTTAGAATGTAGGCTTTTGTAAGACTGAAACTTTCTGGAATCTTCTATACCTCGTATCAAAATGATATAAAACCACTGATTAGAGAAGTTTGTTTTTCCATACTGGATAACTTCAGAAACTGCATTAACTGCTTAGTTTGGGGGAACTACTGGATTGCACTTTTTAGTTACTGGGTAAGACAGTACAAATAAATCAGTCATCTTATCTCTGAAAAAGATCAAATCATGTAGTGAAACCTGGGTTTCCCTGTAAACCATCTTGGAATTATAATGCACCTTCTTATGTCAGTCAAAGTGATGCATGCATATTAGGTTGTTCAAAAAATACAATTAATCATGACTATTATAGTTTATAATTTTCCCTGTGCTTATTAAACAAAAGCTAAAGTTACAGAAATACATTTCTGTGGTGTACATTTATTTCTAGGACAGAGTGTAATTTTCCCACAGAGATTGATAATATGTCTCTATCTATACCTATATCTATAGTGTATCTGTATCTATCTGTATCTATATATCTCCACCCATTCTAGCTTTTTTACTGAATTGTCTGCATAATTTCTGCACCTTAATGTTGTTTATATAGGTTCACCTATTCAAGCACATATATAATCATTGTCTTCATGCTTTCTAAGAACTGGAAATAACAAGAGGAGATCTTTTTTTGGAACAGTGGTCCATTTGCCACTGTTACTTAGGATATCTTTTGAGATTTCACTCATATATTGTCCATGGTTTGAGTTTTGTGTCTACATAGTATTTCTTGAAAAAAACAAAGTGGTGCAAATTATGCTGAAGTTATATGAGAAACACAGGTGTGACCAGCATGCCTCTGAGTAGAGGCTCAGGTTTTGTCTTTAAAAAAAAAAAAAAAAAACAAAACAAAACAAAAAACCTATGTGAAAATCATTAGAAAATGTGGAGGATGTTTGGGAAAAAAAAAGGTCTATTCTGTTCTGGTAATTCTATGGACAACAGATAATGAGCAACCCTAACGTAAAGCACATCCTGAAGAAAATCTCAATATTCAAAATATTTCAAAATATTCTCAATATTTAAAAAAAAAGCAAGGACACATATACCAAAAGCACCACGGTGTTTATTGTTTCAGGCTCGCGTCTCAAATTTTACTAAATCACTTCTGCCTTTTGAGTGGCATTCTCCTGGAGTTGCCTGGTAAAAGCCTATCTGGTATAGACTGGGAAAGACAACCTGTATGGATTTTCTCCATGCCTTTTCTAAGTGGCACAGTCTCGTTGCTAAAAGTGATTTTACGCCATTGAGAAAAGTCAGCAAAAGGAACTAAATTACAGGGAGCATTTCAGCCTTTAGTGACAGAACTATTTTCCGTTGGGGACCTTCCACTTTCTCAGAAGCAGTACCTGGAACAGATAAGAATTTAATTCTACTGCTAAGGTTGCAGTTAATAATGCAGGTAATAATTACAGCAGTGAAGTTAATGATCTCATTTTGTGCAGTCCTAGATACTGTAAAATGCTGCTATTACCTGGACACATCAGATACTTGGTAATAGATTTTCCTTAAGCTTGTCTCGGGTAGACAGGAAGAGAAACACTGAATATAAACCTGGATTTCTAGTACAAGAATTGTATTATGACTATAAATGTGAAGTCTCATGGACAACAATGTTTTTCCATTTACGCCTGTAATTTCAGGCTAAGTACCTCCACAAATACCTGTCTCAATCCAATCTTAGAAAAAAAAGAAATAGAATTGAGATGGGTTATGCCAGTTTTTCAAAAATAATGTCTTAATTTGGTTTTCATTTTAGAGCATGCCATCTCTTAAAAAATTGTGTTTTATCCAGGAGGGTAATTTTGGCAATATTCATACCTCTCCTTTTTTTTTTTCTTTAATTGTTTAATCTGATTCTTATGATCAAGAACTACCAGTGGTTCCCAAGCAATGTGCAAGGATCAATGCTGGTATAGATAAGTGTATGTAATGCTACATTATTTAGTTGTCTTTAATATTAAGAAAAGATGTTGAAGTAATGAGAAATGCCTGTCTGTCGCAGTTGAGGCGGACACGCGACACACACTAATACTAACATAAAGCGCCAGCAAAAAACGTTTATTCCAAGAGCCAGTGTCATATATATACACTTTTGTATGTTTATCATTCGTGTTAATTGTCCATTGGTTGCTCAACTACTGCAGTAGATTCATTGGCTATTTTAACTACACCATACTATTATTAGTTATCTACAACATAGACAGCTCAAGAATCCAAACAGAAGCCAGCTGCAGCCTTGTTGCTGTTTACTCCCTCTATCGTTTTGAATTTCTTGCTTCTCTCGACTAGAGTTCTCACAGGTCGAAATGGACTGTGCTGACACCAATGTCAGACTCGGAGTCAGACAGGGTTTCTGACCTGCTGTTAATTCCCACACTTGTCCAGACATGCACTAAAACCTTTGCATGTGATTCTTTGAGGTAAAAAAATGGTAATTTGGAACTCTGTAATTTCCATATGGATAAACAAGACCAGAATCCTACCTGTCTTAATACGTTACTGCCAAAATCAAGTTCTCAGAACAGTGAATCTGGCTTAGAAAAGCGTGAGATTAAATTAAAGATCAGAAGACAGAAAGTACAAGAATTAAGTAGACATTGTGCTTGTATATATATATATATATATGTATGCGTGTGCATGCGTGTGTGTACATACGATATACATTATATATTATATGTAATTCTGTGTATACACATACTATATATAATGCATATAATACATGATGGGTGTGTATATATTTATGTATATATATATATATACATGTACATTATAAAATGTTACATATTCTCTAAAATACCTTTTAAAGCTTGTGATAATTAACCTTTAGTTTTGGGAGTGAAATTTAAACTTCTAAACAATTATTTTTTCCAATTGATTCTTCAGAAACTCTTCAAAAAAAAAAGTAATAAAATTTTGTTGACAAAAGTAATCAGATGCCTTAATAATATAAGCAATATACTTATGCATTGTAATAAGTAGGAAGATATGTACTGTGTTTCATGAGAGAGAAAATAAAAATAAAAAATTGTCATTTTTATCTTCATATATTTATCTTATATATGGTGAAAAAAATTCTGTCCAAATGAGTATATGCTAATATGCTATAGGCTTTCAGTTCAGCATAGCAACTTTGTACAGGTTTAAATCCTGTACAAATCCTGTACAAACAAATATACATTCTGTCTGTTAAAATGCTCCTTCTGGTGCCTGAACAGAGGCACCAGGCATGAGGAGAAGCAGCAGAAAGTTGAAATGAACTGGTCAAGGGTAAACAGCTAGGCAGAAGTGGAACAAAATCCCCTATAATCTTAAAATTTTATTCTGTACTCTGGTTTGAACCATGTACCTATTCCCTCCAAAGTGAAAGGCCGAGAGGTAAATCAGTGCCTTCACCTGAAAATAACAGATTAAAAAAAAAATAAAAAGGCTGAAAGGAAGACATTCAGTCTTAAGAATTGAAGAAAAGCAAGTATTTCTAGCAGAGCTAGGCTTAGATTTCTACTGAAAGATTATACTTTCTTTTTTCCTGAAGAATTTTTAAATTACATTCTCCATTATAGTAAGACAATAATTTAGACAATAACCAGAAATGCCAGATACATAACAAACATTCTATGTGGTCTCAGTCCATGTATTAAATGTTTTTATTGTTTATAAATATCTAATGCTTTTGTTCTTATGATGATTGTCTGAGGCAATTGAGGCAATATGGGTTAACCTGAACTACTATTAGGTGTGTGGGGCTCCAGGAAATTTGTCACTTTTTCTACAAAATCCTAAAGATGATAATTGTTGGTGTTAGGTTTTGGTTGTTTGTTTTTTTTTTTTTTTAGTTCTCTGAAGGATTGTTATGGCACAGGCATATTAATTTCAGGAGATGTGCTTCTTGGAAATGTCTTTCTGAGACAGGTGAGAAAGTATTCAACAGATTTTTTGACAAAGATTTATTAAACCATGTTATTTATGTATATATACGTATAATTGTATGTATAGGATAGATATAGGTTATGTGCATATATATAGAATACAATATTCCCATTGTGCCAGGGGAAGGTCCCAGGTGCTGGCAGGAGCCTGTGAGGCTGTGGGGCGAGGCTGTACAGCACTGCCCTGTGCTGTACACAGCCAGCTCCAAGACAAGGTCCAGGCTGAAGCAGAGAAGATCATGAGGAGGAGGGAGCAACAGAGAGCAGTTGTTGCAGACTGACTGCAGCCTCTAATTCCCCATCCCTTTAAGCTGCTCAGGGAGGAGGAGGAGGTAGAGGAATTGGGAGTGAAGGGGTGAAGGTCAGCCTGGGGAGAAGTTGGAGGAGAGGAAGGTATTTTAGATTTTTCGTTTGTTCCTCGCCATTAATTGTATAATATAGGCAATACATTAAATCAATTTTCCCCAAATCAGGATTGTTTTGCATGTGGTAGCAACTGACAAGCAATCTCCCTGTCTTTATCTCAACTTGTGAGCTCTTCTGTCTCATTTTCCCTTGTTGTCCTGTTGAAGGGAGTGAGAGATTGGCTAGGTGGGCATCTGGTAGCTTGCTGAAGTCAACCCATCACATCTTTGGAATGAAAACTAGTAATGGGAATAAAATAACAACCTGGCAAATATTTTAAAGCCTCATTTTAAAAGGCTAATTTCAACAGCACATTGGAGATGCATCTTATAAGTGGAGATCCTAGGTCATCTATTTGCTGGCAAGTATCTTCCAGTCTTCTGGTTGTCTCTGTGTATGGGGAGCTACAACAAAACTTGTCATTTTGTGGAAAGCTAGAGGTGTCACAGCAGAATGGGGACCCACCTGGAATTATTGGATCACAACGACTCATGTCTTTGGATAGTGCTTTTCCAGTGGTACTGGAGTTATCTTACAGTTGAAGGCAGTCTTCTTCAGAAAAGCTGCATGGATGTTGTTGCTGTTGTTGTTGTTGTTGTTGTTGTTGTTGTTGAGGCACATTCAAATTAAATGCTCATATTGTCTTCCATCAGCTCTGTTGCTGAATACGTTGAGGAATAAGCAGTAAATTGTATATACAGTCCCAACAAGGCTGTAGGTGATGGGGATTAGAAACCACAAAATTATGGAAAGAACAGGGAAAAGATAAAAACACTTGTTCATACTGGGTAATTTATACATTTGTCATTTTTCTTATAGTATATAACCAAAAGCTCTGCAAATAATCTTCCAAGTTATTACTGATGAGCTCTTAAATAGTTAAATATTGTATATCTATTACAGTCTGTAACTATTTGGGAAGAAATAAACCTTCCCAAATACTAGAAGGATAACCAGTTAAGTTATTAAATAAAATATCCCATGGCTTCTATAATTATTAAGAAAATAATGCATTCATTAATTATATGACATTTTAATCAAAATTAGTGCTGTATAGTGTGACAGCTAAGTGCACATACATTTTAACAAAAAAAAGTCCCTGGCAGGAAAGTCAGAGCTAAGCTAAGAAATTAGCACAGGCCTATTAACCTGCTGATCTCTTGAAAATTATTGTTTTCTTTTGTAAAAATCAAGAGACTAATCTATAAGCCTGCACATTAGAAATAAGAGAAATGTTTCCTTTTTTCCTTTCAATTCATGAGTAGACTTGGCAGTAGATATCCAAGGCCCACTCCTGCCCACTGTTGTTATTAGATAAAACCTTACAGCTAGAAATAGAATAGAAAAAGGGAAACATCAAACCATTTTTAAAAAGGCGGGAATGGAAGATCCAAGGAACTCTGTGTCTGGGAAGATCATGGGGCAGATCCACCTGGAAGATGTGGTAAGGCACATAAAAGACAAGGAGATGATCTGAGATAGCCAGCACAGCTGTTGGAGTGACAGAAATGTTTGACAAGGGAAGATTTGACAATGTCATCTATTCAGACTTCTGTAGGGCCTTCAGTATGATCCAACCTGGCATCATTATCTCCAAAGTGAACAGACATGGATTTGAATAGTGGACTATTTGGTGCATAAGGAATTGGCTGGATGGACGCAGCCAGAGAGTTGTGGTCAACGGCTCTGTGTCCGGATGGAAGACACTGACAAGTGCGTCCTTCAGGGCACCTGCCTTGGGGCCGGTGCTCTTTCATATTTTCATCAGTTATACAGATGCTGAGATCAAGCGCACCCTCAGCAGGTTTTGTAGATGACACCAAGCTGAGTGGTGCAGTTGACACACCTGACAGATGGGACAACATCCAGAGAGACCTGGACAGACTTGAGAAGTGGGCCCATGAGAACGTTATGAGGTTCAACAAGGCCGAATGCAAGGTGCTGCACTTGATTTGGGGCAATCCCGGAGATGAGCACAAACTGGGAGAGGAAGTCATTGAGAGCAGCCCTGCGAAGAAGGACTTAAGGTTGCTGTTGAATGAGAGGCTGGACATGACCCAGCATTGCGCACTCGCAGGCCAGAAAGCCAATGGTGTCCTGGGCTGCACCAAAAGAAGCATGGTCAGAAGGTCACGGGAGATGATTCTANAAGTGGGCCCATGAGAACGTTAGGAGGTTCAACAAGGCCGTATGCAAGGCGCTGCATTTGATTTGGGGCAATCCCGGAGATGAGCACAAACTGGGAGAGGAAGTCATGGAGAGCAGCCCTGCGAAGAAGGACTTAAGGTTGCTGTTGAATGAGAGGCTGGACATGACCCAGCATTGCGCACTCGCAGGCCAGAAAGCCAATGGTGTCCTGGGCTGCACCAAACGAAGCATGGTCAGAAGGTCATGGGAGATGATTCTGCACCTCTACTCTGCACTTGTGAGATGCCACCTGGAGTGCTGCATCCATCTCTGGGGCCCCCTACATAGGAAGTACATGGACCTGTTTGAGAAAGTCCAGAGGAGGGCTGTGGAGATGAAGGGTTGGAGCACCTCTTCTATGAGGGCAGGCTGAGGCAGTTGAGGTTGTTCAGTATGGAGAAGAGACAGCTTTTTGAAAGAGCTTAAAGCAACCTTTCAGAACCTTAAGGGGACTGAAAAAACGAGGGAGAAGAACTTTTTATGTGGGCAGAGAGTGACAGGATANCAGTGAGCCTACAGGTTGAATTATTTTCATTTTAGCTCACAAGGTATTATTTAATTAACCTGTTGACTCCCTGAAAATTATTGCTGTGTGTGGAAGTAGATCAGAAAATGGTTTTTTTTCACAGANTTAGGGAAAAATTCTTTACTCTTCTTTTGGAAGAAGTTATTTTTAGCATGGTGAAGCAATGGAATAGGTTGTCCAGAGAGGTGGTGGCTGATCCACTCCTGGAAGTGTTCAAGGCTGGGTTAGACAGAGCCAGTATAGTAAATATACTATATTGTACAGTATATAGTAAATGGCATCTCTACCTGTGTCAGGGTTGGAATTGGACAGTAGAGAGGTGGTGGCTGATCCACTCCTGGAAGTGTTCAAGGCTGGGTTAGACAGAGCCAGTATAGTAAATATACTATATTGTACAGTATATAGTAAATGGCATCTCTACCTGTGTCAGGGTTGGAATTGGACAGTCTTTAAGGTCCCTTGNCCAAGTTATTACTGATGAGCTCTTAAATAGTTAAATATTGTATATCTATTACAGTCTGTAACTATTTGGGAAGAAATAAACCTTCCCAAATACTAGAAGGATAACCAGTTAAGTTATTAAATAAAATATCCCATGGCTTCTATAATTATTAAGAAAATAATGCATTCATTAATTATATGACATTTTAATCAAAATTAGTGCTGTATAGTGTGACAGCTAAGTGCACATACATTTTAACAAAAAAAAGTCCCTGGCAGGAAAGTCAGAGCTAAGCTAAGAAATTAGCACAGGCCTATTAACCTGCTGATCTCTTGAAAATTATTGTTTTCTTTTGTAAAAATCAAGAGACTAATCTATAAGCCTGCACATTAGAAATAAGAGAAATGTTTCCTTTTTTCCTTTCAATTCATGAGTAGACTTGGCAGTAGATATCCAAGGCCCACTCCTGCCCACTGTTGTTATTAGATAAAACCTTACAGCTAGAAATAGAATAGAAAAAGGGAAACATCAAACCGTTTTTAAAAAGGCGGGAATGGAAGATCCAAGGAACTCTGTGTCTGGGAAGATCATGGGGCAGATCCACCTGGAAGATGTGGTAAGGCACATAAAAGACAAGGAGATGATCTGAGATAGCCAGCACAGCTGTTGGAGTGACAGAAATGTTTGACAAGGGAAGATTTGACAATGTCATCTATTCAGACTTCTGTAGGGCCTTCAGTATGATCCAACCTGGCATCATTATCTCCAAAGTGAACAGACATGGATTTGAATAGTGGACTATTTGGTGCATAAGGAATTGGCTGGATGGACGCAGCCAGAGAGTTGTGGTCAACGGCTCTGTGTCCGGATGGAAGACACTGACAAGTGCGTCCTTCAGGGCACCTGCCTTGGGGCCGGTGCTCTTTCATATTTTCATCAGTTATACAGATGCTGAGATCAAGCGCACCCTCAGCAGGTTTTGTAGATGACACCAAGCTGAGTGGTGCAGTTGACACACCTGACAGATGGGACAATATCCAGAGAGACCTGGACAGACTTGAGAAGTGGGCCCATGAGAACGTTAGGAGGTTCAACAAGGCCGTATGCAAGGCGCTGCATTTGATTTGGGGCAATCCCGGAGATGAGCACAAACTGGGAGAGGAAGTCATGGAGAGCAGCCCTGCGAAGAAGGACTTAAGGTTGCTGTTGAATGAGAGGCTGGACATGACCCAGCATTGCGCACTCGCAGGCCAGAAAGCCAATGGTGTCCTGGGCTGCACCAAACGAAGCATGGTCAGAAGGTCATGGGAGATGATTCTGCACCTCTACTCTGCACTTGTGAGATGCCACCTGGAGTGCTGCATCCATCTCTGGGGCCCCCTACATAGGAAGTACATGGACCTGTTCGAGAAAGTCCAGAGGAGGGCTGTGAAGATGAAGGGTTGGAGCACCTCTTCTATGAGGGCAGGCTGAGGCAGTTGAGGTTGTTCAGTATGGAGAAGAGACAGCTTTTTGAAAGAGCTTAAAGCAACCTTTCAGAACCTTAAGGGGACTGAAAAAACGAGGGAGAAGAACTTTTTATGTGGGCAGAGAGTGACAGGATAAAGAGCAATGGTTTTAAACTGAAAGAGGGCAGATTTAGATTAGAAGTTAGGGAAAAATTCTTTACTCTTCTTTTGGAAGAAGTTATTTTTAGCATGGTGAAGCAATGGAATAGGTTGTCCAGAGAGGTGGTGGCTGATCCACTCCTGGAAGTGTTCAAGGCTGGGTTAGACAGAGCCAATATAGTAAATATACTATATTGTACAGTATATAGTAAATGGCATCTCTACCTGTGTCAGGGTTGGAATTGGACAGTCTTTAAGGTCCCTTGCAATGCAAAACATTCTGTGGTTCTATAAGTAACACTTTGGTGCTGATCCTTACCTATAGGACCCTTAGGAAATACAGTAACAGTGATGATGATGGCTCACACAGAAAACACAAGAACCTCAGAAACAGCAATTTAATGAGTGCAAAACTTACTAGAATATTTGTCTGCAGGGAAGAGTAATCAAATATTTTATTTTTTAAAAAAGCATCAATCTGTAGATACAACACATTTTTCACTTGCAGACTCTAGCACAGTATGTGTACTTTGTATGCATTTAAAAAAATATATATATATAAATAAATAAATAATTCAATTCAGTGAGCCTACAAGTTGAATTATTTTCATTTTAGCTCACAAGGTATTATTTAATTAACCTGTTGACTCCCTGAAAACTATTGCTGTGTGTGGAAGTAGATCAGAAAATGTTTTTTTTTCACAGAAAAAAATATTTTGGAAACAGAAATTATTTTATTTTAATGGAAATCAAGTAATACCTCACAAATACTAATATTCAAAGATCTTTGGGGACAAAAATATCTGGCAATCATTTAGCATAAACTTCATCACATTGTTAGATATAAATTAGATGGTTATTTTGCAAGGTTTCTAAATCAAATTCTTCAAAGCAATTTAACAGCTTATTAATATGTGGTTATTAAGTTTGACATTCATGATTAAACAATATTTTAAGGTAAAAGATTGTTGGTCTTTTTTCATAGAATTTCCATAATTCTGGTTAGAGTTCTGCCAGCTTAATTTTATAGCAGGTGATACTGTTACAGGATTTGTAATACAGTGATGCAAAGACATTCATGCTTTGAAATATATTTCGTAGACAAGGTTGAAAATATAATCAATAAAATAGAAGGACAAAAGCGGATTTTTTTTTTAAACCATATTAATACTACAAGTATGTTAAGTGTTGGGTGGGTTTTCTTTCCTTCCCATTGTTAAAAACCCATAGAACTAATTAATCCCATTGCAGGGAATGCCAAATGTACACTTTCTTTTGTTTGAGGAGCCCTGAAATTACAAGAAAGACCCCAGACAGGAGAAATAATTGTCTGTTCATTGTGTTAAGGCTTATGCACCACCTGGTGGTTTTGAGAGATGGTTCTGTGCCATGCGAGTTTCATCTGAACAGCTGGTTCCTCAGGGCAGAGACAGTCCAGTTCTAAACAGTCCTACAATAGCAGTGCAGAATGTGCCTGTGTGTCTGGCATTGCTTGTTGGAGAGAGAAGGAAAGATGAGATCCGAATTCATGCAGGGGACTTAAGTCTGGTGCTTTTGAAAATATTTTTGTTTTTTTTCTGGAGTTCTTGTCATTTACAGGTGACATAATCATTCACTGACCTTCCCTCCTCCTCCTCAATCTCCTTTCCTCAACTGGACATGTCCAAGATTGATTGAATTAATAATCTCAACCAGACTTATTCCACTAGTTTCTTATCTGTGAATCATTGTGTGGAATTACGTTTTTTCACCCAAAGGCTATTATTCTCACTGATTACTCTCTCTGCTTTTCAATTCAGTATCTGGTAATATATATTTCTAAGATATGCCCTATTTCCTTTCTTAGTTATCTGGTAAGCAAGTAAGAGGCCATGGATAACAGTCCATGCAACAAGACCATCTACAGCCATCACCTTAATTTTACACACGCTGAGTAATCGACAAAAGGCAATGGGCAATACTGTCCTCAGTCAAATACACACAGTTAGAGAACTGTTGTTTTCCCTTCTCTAATACTACATAGGAAATGTCTTCCTGTGCTGGCAACACCATGCTGTTTATTCCTCACAGTAAAGCTCAGTTTTCTCCCTCTTCTTCTTCTCCAGACCCACTTACAGTATTCCATGTTAGAGTGTTTTTACCCAATTTTCCTTCCACAACTACAGACAAAGCCTGGTTTGTTTAGGTTTTTATTTTTGCTTGGTTTGGTTTGACTTGGTTTTTGGAACTGAAGCAAGGCATTTTTAAAAGTCATTCCACAAAAATAAATATTTCTTCTTCCCTAAGCACATAAAAATTCTCAATTAAAATTGGAAAAACAGTAGGATGGAATCTTCCAAAATATTTTTCCAGCTTAGTCTGCATGAAGATGCTGAACTAGAAGGGCAAAGGTAAAGAGAGATAGAATGTGTTTGAAATAGACCTGCATATAAATCAGACTTTAACAGAATATATTTGCAGGGTAGCTATGTGGCAGATGCTAAAGCAAGAAACAAACTCAAATTATCCTGCACATACTCTTCAGGGAAATCCATTGAAAATTAATTCAGAGAAGTGTAGAACCCAATCAGTAATGACTCAATAATTTCAAAGCCTCGGTTTCTTTTATTCTCTTGTTCTGGTTCTAACATTTTTTGAGTGTTCTTTACCCAGAGACTTGTATTTCAGCTTACTTATGCTTTGCATTCAGAATCAAAACAGTATTTCTTTCACTTTTAGGCACCTTTTTTTTTTTTTTCTAGAATGGAAAAAGTTAACTCAGAGCTAGTTTCACTGCATAGCATTCATAGTTGTTGCTTTCATATGTTTTATGCAGAGTTTGCTGACTGTTAAAATCTCAGGAAACAGAGAAATGCATGAAAGATACTCTTTTAAGACAAATCATAAGGCCATATATTATTCTAACAGTTTCTTTTTGGAACCAGAAACCATTTCAAAATAAGGCTATTAAATTGTTTTATAACTTTCTTGCAATTTATTTCAAGATAGAAAGAAGATATATGATAAATTATGTGTCATGCTGGTTTTGTATATGCCATACTTTACTTAAATAAATAAATAAATAAACAAACAAACTCGGCTGGTATACAACAAATCTTTTATGTTACAGGGTTTTTTTGTTGGGTTTTTTTTTTTTTTGGATCGTTTGTTGGTTTGGATTTTTTTAAAAATTGCAAATCAAATCTATCCTAGTGGCAAACAACTTCCTCTGAACATCTGCAAGGTTATTGTGACTTTTACTCTCCTTTATGGTACCACAGATATCACAAGTCCCAACACATGGGAAAAAGGCAGAGGGTAAATATAGAAGCAATGCTCAGATGATGCCATTTCCATGAGCTGCAGTGTCTCAGTTAGGAGTCTAACAATGCGACGAGTTTCAGATAAGAAGATATCAGGGAGAAGAAGAAAACTGGATACTTTTTCATTCTCCAAAATTTTTGGATACCAGGAGATGTTGTGGAGAGAATTGCTTGCCTAGTAACCTTTGAATATATATAATATATCATTTTCCATTCACAGTTGTCTTAAGCAGAGAGTGCTATTGAACAGTAACTTTTTTCTTTTTTTTTTTTTAATAGGATGTGGGAGAATATAAATTTATACTATTACAGGATGATCTTCTCTCTTAGATTTTTCCTCTGCTCTTTTGCTCCCCATTCCTATCAATGATTTGCTGGTTTTGTATGTCTTCTGATGAAGCTCTCTGAACACCAACCTGATCCTTCTTATGTTAAACTAGAGTTCATTGTTTTATTTTTGGAAGTGGATTTATTTTTCATCATGTACACCTTTATTAATGTATAATGTTTTCCATGTGTCATTTTGCCACTCTGTTGTTTGGACCCCCAGAGCCTACAGCAATTCTTTGCAGTTTTCCTGGTTCTCCTAAGTATCTTCATCAGCAAACCAGCTCACCTTGCTGTTTGCCTCTTACCCTTGCCTCATTATCGATGAGGATGTCAGACAACACAGGGGACAGAACTAGTTCGAGCAGAGTCTCTGGAGAGATTCCACTAATGACAAACCCTACCACCACTCCTCCTTTATGTGAAATAGCTCTTTACACCTATGGTCTGAATTAATATTTTCAAATGCAGTGGCTGCTTATTTTTCTTAAAAGCCTGAGGTAATGATATTTATCAAAAGTCTTCTGGAAATCTGGATCTTGGTCACTCTCATTCAAATGTGATGAAAAGTTAGGTGACTCTACAAATTTTGCAACATCAGCTTCTGTAAAAGAAAGGACTGTTGTCCCTTCCCAAGTACATTATTCACTCAGATGTACACTTTTTTTTTGATCATTGTTTTTTCGTGATCTTTTAAAATGCCTGTTAACTAGTCTGAAGTTCCTTAAATCCTTTTGAACCTTTTGTGAAAACCAACATTCACATTTGCCTCCCTTCAGTCCAGAGGAATCACATAATTTTCACAGAGAGGTTATACATCATCATTAGAATTTTTTTTCTTCTTTCCTTGAGTTCTTGTTAAACTATTGAGTATCATCTGATTCTAATCATGGTTGTTGTGTGACTGATATATGTTTTTAAATGTTAGTATTACATTCCCTCAAAACGCCAGCATATGTATTTTGCATCCATTTACCTATAGGCCAAGGACAGAGATCCTTTCTAGCTTATACAGCCTTGTATAGGATTTCAGGGCTGAGTTAAATCCACTCAGGGAAGTAGAGAATGATGTTGGGATAAAGTAGCCTCGCCCCATACACACACACACACCCAAACCTTGAGAGGGGAAAAAAACCCGCAATGCTCTGCTCACTGATGTTATTATTGTAGCTGTCTAATATGTGTGCTAGATACTCAGTTATTTTTAATTACATAAAAATTACAAAATAGAAAACCAGTTTGAGGGTCTAACTGTAGCTAAAAGAACTCATGTTGATGTGGGGGAATAAGTTTGCTTTCTGTGTACTGTACCTTTGTTTGACGGGATCATTTATTGTATTCTGGTGTAATTTTCTGCCTTCAGGTGTAATTTAAGCAGTGAACATGTTTCTTTATACACACACCCACCGTGTATAGATTTTTTTTGTAGTTAAAGAGATGAGAAGCAGAGAATTAAGTGAAATAGTAGTGTTGGATCCAACCCATTCTGCATCTAAATGTAAAAGAAAAATGAAATTGCTCTATCTATTGTAAGTGGATTTTCTTCACAGTCTCATAAAGATGAATTCACCGTTTTATTTGTACTTTGTGCAAAAAGGCATGAAAAGCTTCAAGTGATTTCTGAGTCACAGTAACAAAAAGAGAGAAAAAAATCTAGTTCATTCAATAATTTACTAATTATTCAATAATTTCCAAAATACAAGAATAAAAAATTCATTGTTTTTAATAGTTTAAAAAATTTTGGAGATAGAGAGGAAAAATAAAGTTTGCAACAGTGACTAGGCAACAATAATCTTCCAACTTTGTGTCACTAGTGTGTTACGAAACGAGTTTTCTCCCCACTCATGTTTTTCTGAAGATGCCCTGTCTAGAAATAACAAAATTTCACAGGGTGCTGGATGATTTATAATCACATATAGTTGTTCTGAATTACAGTTTTTTTATTTCATTTATTCCATGACTTTAGGAAACAGTTTGTTGGGATTCACTTCAGCGGTAGCTTTTCACTTATTAAGCCCAGAATACTTAAATCTGGTGGCTCATTTCAGGTTCAAAGTACTCCATTTTGCAAAGCAAGTAGAGAGCGAATAGGTAAATCTCTCAGTAATCCTGAAGGCCAAGTTTGACACATTAATTATATAACAATTCATGTAAAACTGCTGCAGGTGGCAGCTCTGAAAGAAACAGTATAATGGGTGTAAGTAATATAAAGTAAAAATTAGAGCTGCAAAACCCTTGAAGAAATGCTTTATTTTTTTCATGTGAAATCTTTTTTCAACATGAAACACTGTGACTTTTACCCTGTGTATCCATGTACACATATGTACATGCGTATGCATACATGTGTGTGTGTATATATATATATATACATATATCATTTTTTTTAATTTTAAAATTGAATGCATGTAGTAATCCCAAAGTGAAGGAATACGGTTGGAAGGTGCAAAAAAAAAAAAAAAAAAATTAAAAGGATGTACGTGTTTTCTTTCTATATTAACCGCATATGTGTTTCAGAAATTATACCAAGTGAGTGTCATTCCCAAAGAAAGAAGCTGAGGAGTGAGTTTACTAACCTCTATTGCATGAACATATGATTGCTTACAAGACCTATTAATGTTTCTAGTAAGAAAATAAGTAAAATTAAAAATTTATTTCCATGGCAAGCCAGAGCTTGATAACATCTTTTAAAAACTAGGAAGCATTTTGAATAACTTCTAAAGCTTAACCTATAATACTGAATTTTTAACTATTGAAGTGTTGTGTTGGGAGCTGTCCTTTTTTCCAGGTTTGTACAGTGCCAAGCAAAATTAAATTTGACTGGAATACCATTATTAAGAAATAGCATCAGTACCATAGAACTGCTGCTTGATCAACTGAGAAACGTATGAATGTGCTTGTTGTGTGCATGTAGTTTTTTGTAAACTACACTTAAAATACACTTGTTCATTCTGTTGGAAAGATTTTACACAATAAAATGACTTTTCAATCTCAAATCCATTTTTTAGCATTGAAAGAAGAATATACTATATATACTATATAGGTATACTATACCATAATAGTATATCCTTTTCTGTTTGTTAGTGTTAAGTGACAGAAACCCAAATTTAACTTAAAATTTTCTCAAGTAAAATTCTTAAATATGTGTAAGTATTTTTGAAAGAAATGGAATAAATAATCAGGACTCAATATTGTTCTTGANAAATACACTTGTTCATCCTGTTGGAATGATTTTACACAATAAAATGACTTTTCAATCTCAAATCCCTTTGTTAGTATTGAAAGAAGAACATTTCTACCATAATATTTTATCCTTTTCTGTTTGTTCATGTTCAGTGACAGAAAACCAAATTTTACTTAAAATTTTCTCAAGCAAAATTCTTAAATATGCATAAGTATTTTTGAAAGAAATGGAATAAATAATCAGGACTCAATATTGTTCTTGAACTTGCCAAAATCCTATGGAAAAATAAGTTTTTAGGAACAGTTCATGGGCAGGGCTAGCACAAAAAATACCGGTTCAGATTCAGAAATACTGTGCTCGACATCAATATTTAAGGCATTTGTGCCTATCTGTATCTACTAAAAATCTAGCCTAGAGTTTTATTCATCGAGAAAAGATGAGGGAGAAAAATTGTCTTGCACTTTGCAGCTTCTGAAAAGAGACAAAAATTGCTGACCACTCATATTTTGATCTGAAACATCCTCTCCTATGTAGAAATAAGACAAAGATCAATACAAAGTATGTTAAACAGCTGATTAATTGTCTCTCTCTTTGTCATCTCTCTTTTTTGAAACAAATTTTATGTCCCTAATTACTAGATTGTCTTTAAAGCTATGGGTTTTTTACATGCATAAGAAGACAGAAAATTAAATGTCTTTTTAAATTGCCCAGGGTACCTCTTTTTGCTTTTCAAATGTTTTCTTTTCTCCTCCACCATCTATCAGGACACTCAGAAGACAAATTGGATTTTAGGATTAAAGGGAAATGAAGGGTCAGAAATCATGTTGTGTGCATAATCTAACTACTTATATAGCCCAAGCTGCGTAAACAAATGAGCAAATTTGAAATCTCTGGAGAAAAGAACACAACAAGCACTGCCTGAGTATATAGTGTATCTAGTTGGCCAACTCAATTGTAAAGAGCTACTGTATGCCCAGCAAACACATAAGAACAAACATGAAAATGCAATTCAGTGCTTTCTGTGCAGGTTGGTTTGTTTATGCAGGACAGGCAGCTCACGGTGAGACTGTTGTTTAAGGCAGACCACTGGCTTGGGATCCAGGCAGGTAATTCTGTCCGGCAAGACAGCAAGACACACCATTGCTAAAGATGTATTGCATATAAAACAGTGAATTGACAGTAAGCACCATTCTTAAACAGCCAGGAAAATGCAGTTTCACTCCTCAAACCCTAGGGGCAAGAAGGGAGACACCATGTGGGAGCAAACCTGGCAGGGGTGCAGGGAGGAGGTGAAGATGGCAACAGTGAATTAATTAAAAGACAACCTTGGGGAAACAGTCATCAAAGCAACACTTCATCTCACATCAAAAGATTTAGCTCAGAGTACCATAGCACAGAAATTAAACCCTTTGACTGGAGAATTATTTGGGAGTGCTGTTTAGTAGCTACTGCTCAGATTTAGTGCTTTCACAATGCAATTACTGATAAACTAGATTCTCTGCCAAATCAGTGTGTAACAAATATGTCATTAGAAGTTTCAAACAACCCAATCACTTTGTTCCTGGAAAAAGATGATTCATCTTCGAATGGCTGACATTCTCATTTAGCTGTTATAAGAGTGGCAAAAACTGACATGCTATAGCCATTTAAATGCAAAAGACAAATTAATGCTTGTTTCTTTATAAAAAAAATAAATGTGATTGAACTTTTTCTTGTTCTCATCAGTGTATCATTTCTGTTTCCTTTATCTATTTTATTAATTCCTGCTATCAATGGTTTTTTTCCTTTTGTTTTCACAAAATATAGCAAGTGGTTATTTTTCATGATCTGTGATATCACCCCATAATTCATTTCTAGCTGTGTTCTCAGCAAGTTGTTGGTTTATTTTCTGTTTAAAATTCAGAGAAGACTGAGGCCTAATGAAAATTTTGGTATCAATCACAGGTTTATGTATTCAGGCTGTCTTTTCTTAAAGATAAATTCTTCAGGCACCATATTATGTATAACTCATCTACCAGATTTTCAGCTATTCTGCACGCTGTATAACACGAGTTTTTTTCCACAGGACAAACCTGATTTCCTCTTAGCAGTTCCATAGTGGTTCTGTGGCAGCTCTACAGTCTCTGCCATGGAAAAAGAAAATGTGCTTACACAGGTGCACAGGTGTAGCAGGTTGATTTGTGTTTGTTTGTGCTTTGTTTCTGTGTTTTTTTGGTTGGTTGCTTGTGTTTTTTGTTGTTGTTGTTGTTTTTCTGTGGGATATGGCTGAAATTCCGGAATCTTTAATCCTTTTCTGCACGTGCCACAGCAAATCACAGTCTGAAACCTGTCTAATTCATCCTTTTAAAGGCACTCACCCTCACCAGAATTTCAGAGTTCACACTGATCTTTTTGTACCGTATTTGTTTTATTTCCAACTTACTTAAAGGTAAACTTGTCTGATTTCCAATTGTACCCCCAATTATACTGATTTCTTCACAGATCTCTGCCTGTCTTCATGTCTCCCCAGCAGATTTTCAAGAAATCTGCACAATAGGCACTTTTAATTCTCTGATATGTAATGAAAGAAGAACTTAGCATTTAAAAAAAAAATATTCTTTCTGTAATTTTTTTCATAAATGTTATCAGTTATTAACTAAAATTAAAACGAAAATCAACAAAGCTAAAGTACCAGTATATTGTCACATGCAAACAAACCTTTAAATAACGCCTCCAAAAATCTGTACTAGTAAATGAATGGCAGTTAAGTTGTCCTATAGGTAGGATTTCTAAATTCTATTATGTTATAAATTAGGCACGTTCACCCTGAGAAAAAGGACTTTCAGAATCCAACTTGATCAGGAAAGTAGCTGTGAGCTATGTACTGGCATGATGTACTGTAAAATGGGAAGAAGTTACAGCAACACAAAAATAAATAATACTAATTAAAAGAGATAATTAGTGTGAAATATCTACTTAGGGTAGACTTCTGCACAATTTTCAAGCTTTAAAATGTGCTACATTAAGAAACATGATGCAGTTTTTAAGAAAGGACTTACCCAATTTTTTTCTGACTAGTGCAAAAGATGGAAATTTCAAGTAAAGCTGAAATAATAAATAAAATAACATCAGCAAAATAATTTGGAAGAACCATTTCTGTTGTTTTTTGACACATGTGAACAAAGGAATATGAAAAAAAAAACCCTTACAAATGCCTAATTTATTATTAGCTAAATTAAGAAATAGCAACAATTTAGTCACACGTGTTGTTTTTTAGCATTATATTTAGGGAGAAAAAAAAAGAACAAAGGAAAAAAGATTTTATCATCATGATTTCAAGGCACAGCTCATCATCTGCAAAACTTTTATTCACAAGTTCTAGAAGTGTGCAGGTGAGAATACTTACATTGGAAATGGCCTGAGAAATAGATCTAGCCTACACCATAAGGCAAACCTAAAACGGGTTATTTTGTTTTTCTAAGGGCCAACAGGAAGAAGAGTGTTAAGATAAATAAACCCAGCACTGTTCTCCCATTTTTCTTTGCCTTCAAGCACTGTATCTGTTTCTGTAATTTACTGTCAATTCTGAAGACAGCTAATGATGGCGTAGCATAGGTAAATATCACAGTGATACAGGTGGAGATAACTCAAAGATTTTTTGCCCAAGCATTGTTCCATTTATTTTACATCCAAATCTTTAAAAGAGTTACATTAAGTAGATAGATAATCTTATTTGAAGATAATAGGAAGAAAATTACTATTTATGCAACTGAGCTGCAAGACAGCACTGCATGTTCTACATCCTTTACACAACTGTTCTCCCTTTCAAATGAAGGACTCATTTACTTTTTCCATTTCCCCAGCAATTTGTGGGGTTTTTTTGTTGTTGTTGTTTTTGGTTTGATTTGGTTTATTTTAATTTGTATGAGATGGGGCTTTTTTAATATCTCAAGGGAAATTATTTAGGAGGGCACATCAATATGGCGTATTTATTATTAACTTAAAATACTATATTCTTTCCTCATGGTTTATATTAGTCAGATAGAGAGTCACTCCAGGCCTTTACAAATCTTTCCAGGAAAATGAGTCATTTTTCAAAATTTACTGTTGAACTAGTGAACAGCAAATTGGTGTTCATAGTAATGTTGTTCATATTATGAAACTAATAGTAAAGCCCATTCTACTGTGCAAAAGATATCAGCTCATTCAGGACTGCATCAGACGCCAATCCTGATCATGAGAGGAGAAAGTCAAACATCTTCATCACTTTTTTGAACAAATAGTAGTGACATTTAAAGACACTGAATCATGTTCTCTACAGTTGTGTGTTTCGATGGGAGCAACTCTATAGCTGTGATTATTGCCAACATGTGGAGTGTCACAAAATGATAAGACATTTGAAATTTAAAATCCTTCTGATTAGAAATCAGTGTTCGGTTTAGGCATATGTTACATGTTTCACAGGCGCCACTGGAGAGTATTTAATATCAACCATTTCATAAATGATCCATTAGGGTCAGACTTCATGATGACTCCTGGGAGAAGTATGTGTTTATATCATTGCTGTATACTCACTCAGCTTTCTATCCTGTTGGGAATTAAGAGCTGTAAATTCTCCAGATAGCTATTTGTAGTCAATGAGAACCTGAGATGACTGGGATAGGATGTTGGCTGCTACAGTTTCCAACTTGTCCACTGCAGGAGGACCCCACTCTCAGAATCTCTCAGTTTTGATTGTGTGCTGTTTTGGGGAGAAAAGGGAGAATTGTACTAAAGCATGTTTATCATTGTTTTGGCATCAGACTCTTTATAAAATTTGGGGTTTTTTTTGTATTTAAATATAATTTTGCATCTTTCAGACTATGCTATGTCCCATACCAGAGCCAACTTCTGTCATCTTTATCGATAATTTTCTGGCTTCAGATTGATATTTTTGCTAATGATGAATTAAACCACATCATCTTCCAAATAATTCCGAGCTGCAGAAAAGTTCATACTGAGAGCCAAATTTGAAGCATGACATTTGTGGCTACTTCTTGAAGGGCCTGGCATTTCCTGTAGGACAAGCTGCTCTTTAGAGCCTAGCTGATAAATGTGACATCAGTCAATTAAAGAAAAAATAACAGAGATGTTTAATCACAGAAATTACAATGTAATCATGCAACCCAAAGTATTCTAGGTGAGAGAAGTATTACTATTAAAATCAAAATTACATTCTGTGACAGCAACAATCTAGTATAGTTTTGGATGCATAACTGTGTAAGCAAATATAATTTTTTCAACTAACTAACATACATTTAACAGGAAAGAAACAAGGATAAACCTGTTAACACTTTTCAAAAATTTTGGAAGAAATCAGTCAAATGGAGATCAAAGTCCGCTGATGCTGATGTCAAAGCGAGATGGAATTGTCCATGTCAAAATAAGGATGACATAATTTTTAGCTCCAGTTTTCCCATTTTCAGCTTGTACTTTTTTTGTCCCTATGAATTTATCACCTTGTTTAAAGGATTTTTTTTTTTAATAATAATATTTGTGCCAAACCATGTACCTGTACATCAAAATCTCTCTGATTTTCACATTAGAGGAACTAGGATTAATTTTCTTAGTATTTCACTATCTAACAAGTTTCCTGTACCTGCCCCATGGGCAGGTGCAGCTGCAGAACTTACCATACTGTTGTATAAATGATTTTGCAAATAACTTTATGCAGGTCATATTTCCTCTGGAATTTTAGCAGATCTTCGCTTTACTCAGGTACACTTGGGACATGCTGGTTTTTTATTTACTTCATTATATCATATGCAAGAATCATCTGGTTGTCCTGTCTTAAATCCTTCCCAAGCAGTTGAGAGCACTCACTGTGTTTCTCCACTAGTTTTACATGTGTTCTTGATTTAGACATATAGGATATTGCGACTGCTATAAACATATATGTGTCTCAAGCGTACCTAGTTCACCTAAGAGTCTTAATTTCTCTGTAAAATGGCCTCCACTTAAAATATGTCAATGACTTTGCCTTATCTGAAGTTATAAAAAATTCTTTTTTTCCAGATATCTCATGTAAATATGCATAAATATGTCCAGAATATTGATTTTCATTTCCCCTGAAGGACCATATTAAAATATTTCAAGTGAATTATTCTTCCTTTGCAAATACATTTTGAGGTCAATCAACGAGAACATATCAGTCTTGTCATAGGCTGAAACAGAGACAGTAAGCACTGCCAGTGATAGTATTTTTATTTTGGTATTTAACCCAAATGGCTCTAGATACTTCAGGGAAGCTAAAAAGAGGAAAAATCGGTTTACATTTTCCTGTCCATTAAAGAATGAAGACATCAGCAATCTACATATCCTCCAAGCAGGAAATCTAAGAGACAAAGATGTCATATACAGGGTGCTGTTACTTTTATCAGAATCACACTATTCTTCATATTAATTATTCCTTAATAATTAAAATAAATCAATTACTCCTGCCTCTTTCCATGGGGAATTGAGAAGAGTCATCAGGTTTCTTTATTTTTAAGATAAAATAATTGTTGATGAAGATCAGCACAGAAACGTGGGTAGATTATTATTGATCCAGATCTATAGGTCAGCTGATGTGGATGTTATTTTCAGACTAGAGCTATGACAATGTCTCTGGTTTAAAGATCTTATAGACTGCATTAGAATGCAAGCTTCTAGCCTGGCGTGGACTTCAGCCTCAGCAATTTCATTGATTGCTTGTAGTCATTTAAAATGCAGTTCTAAGATAAAAAAGTAATGATTTCCTTTGTCCTTACAAAGACTTATAAAGCCAGAAAAAAACAATCTCTTATCAGTTTATGCCCTTTTTAGACATATGCATTTTTGCTGCTTCCCCTCCAGAACTAGAACTGTAAGATTGCTTTGCTTTGCTGTACCTTTATCAATTGGTATGCACAGGTCAAATGTAAACATGTTAATTATTGATCTCCACGACAACATTCCATTACTTATCTAAGCCTAAAATAGATTATCAAACTGAGCAATCTCAGTAGGGTTTTTTGACTACATGATCCGATAACTGGGCTACATAGTGAGAAAGAATATTGCAATTCTATTATTAACTTACCAAGAGGCAAACAAGTGTGAAACTGCATGGATTTACAGCAGATCAGAAAACTGTATTATTTACCAGTGTGTCTAATCAACCATGGTTGATAACATAAAGCAAGAATTCCCAACTCATTTAAAGAAAGATAAAGGAGAAATTAAGTACAAGGTCTTTATGTAGAACTCTTTCTATAACATCAGGTGGTTTTAGTCAACTGTGTAGATGGTACAACAATTGAAATGCTTGTCAAGTGCATCTCACTCTCAGCAAGATGCTCTTTCAATGGACATAAAGGAAGATTTCCCTAAGTAAGAAAATTTTCAATTTAAATGTACTTTTTTCTATATTTCAGTGAATACAAAATTTAAAATTACATTCTGCACTATGGTAAACAGTTGACTTAAAAAATAGGACATGTGCCCCTAGATTTACCAGAATTATATTGTTTTTCTGAATTGTTTTGACTTTGCTAAAACTGCTGATGTGCCCAAAATATAATAAGCAGCACTATGTTTAAGCTGACATTTGATAAAAAAGATGCTGTGCTAAAACAGTGACGTTGAAAAGATGTATTCTGTAGGGATGGTAGCCAAATAGGTTACAGTTTGCATTTTGCAATGTGACATTGTGTGACAGTTTCTGTTACTTTGTTAGATGCTGATATAATTCCTTCAATTTCCAAAGCTACAGCTTGATCCAGTGACTTTGCTTAGTTTGAGAGCCCTACTTTTTTTTTTTTTTTTTTTTTTTTTTTTAAATAAATACTTCTACTGTACCTGTTCTTTCCCTGAAGCATTCAGGAAATTCAATTATCTTTTTCACTGTACTAATAGCCTTTAGTGAACTGGACTAGCCAATGTTTGTTGCAAATGAGAACACCTTAAATGTCTTGCTTTACCATTAAACTTTACAGAGCATGAACAGAAGCTGCACCAGGGTGGCAGTGGCAGTTTGTTCCAGAAATGACTGCAGTAGAAATTGTCCACTGTCACTAGCCTGAAATATTTTTAATTGCAAAAAATGGTAAAAAGGAAGGAAAAAAAAAAAAAAAGGTAGAGCCACACAGTCTTGTACATAATGGAATGAGCAAGCCTACGAGGTGTTATTGATTATAATATTGCTTGCATCAAATTGTTTTGGCTCAGCCTGCCTTTAAAAGCAGTTGTCACATTGAGTTCTCATCTGTCTCTGTCATTTTCTTCATTCCATTAAGGTACTGCCTGCAAGCTAAGGACAGGGTAAGAATACTGCACTGCAGTTTGATTCCTTAATTCCTTTACAACCAGCATCACTAGCTCTTTGGTAGTGGGCTCTTACTGGACTGTCATGCCCTGATGTTAGAAGTGAACCTTCCATCTTGGAGGTATGGGTCACAGAAAGGATCAAAATGCACTGTGAGTATTACAAGTCCCAGTGATAAATGCAATTTGAAAAACAAATTGCAATTTTTCATCTTCTATTTGCAACTGCTATTGCTTGAAAATACATGCAAATTCAGGGGTCTTATGTACTTGGAATAGACAGGTATTTAGAAACAGATGGTTGTCAATAAGTCAGATATTTCTTCACAAGTAATAATGACTGGGAAATTTTCAATTAATGCTCAATTCTCAGACACAGTTTGACAAATTTTGGCTTTTTGCCATGTATCTATTAATAAATGTTGCTTTGCATTCCTGTATAAGCTTTGTGAGGCACACAATTGTGCAATTAAGGCAAATGGTTAAGTGGAAAATATAGTAGTTGCTTACTAACAAAGTATCTTCAATGTATAGTTTATCAAATTAAAGACTGTGAATACTTATATGTTACTGTTCATCAAATACTTTCAGACTGCAGGTTTGTCATTCAGACCAGACTAACCATTTTGCTCTGCTTCTTTACTTAAAGAATTCACTCTTACTATAGTTATGCAAATAGGACTTTAATTCCATTAGTGGTTAGGCATAAATAAAGAACTTCGGGTAAGTATGTTGCATGTCAATAAATATGTCAAAACACTACATCTACAAAGATAGGAAGCATTGTCAATGTGAATATAAAGAGGTAGAAATACACATCGTTTTTTTCCTATTTCTGACAATAATGCTGTAAAGTCTAATCTTTATATTTCTTTATTCATTGTGAGAAAATACACAACTGATTTGCCACCAGTGTGTCAATTTTCCCCCTCTCCTGTTGTCATCTTTGTTGTATTCCTTGTCTGAACTGCTGCTCACCTTTGATTCTGCTCTAGCTCACTTGTTTCCTTTAACTCTCTTTCACTTAATGTAATGCATGACAAAGATAATGAGGAATTAAACCACAAAAATGATCATATAAAACATCCCAGTACTTCTTGAGGCTGACAGGATTTGGTCTACTGGAGTCTGGTCTCTGATAGAGAAAGATGAGAAAACTAAGCTTGGTTCCTTATTATCTGACCAATACTAACAAAAAGTAATCACTTTACTACTTTTCTATGAAATTTCAGTTGAGCTTTAAGCAAGCTTTGACTCTTTCTGAGTCAACCATCATAAAAGAGTGCAAATTTAAATCAAGTGTGGAGTTCATAATGAGCATGAATATAAATAATATTCTTGATGAATATTCTGTTTTTTGCTGTAACCACTCATTTGTTTCGAAGTCGTAAGGGAATATTACCTCCGCCACAGAAACACTGAGTGATACATAACAACTGTTACAATAAGCACAGTAACAATGACATGTGAAGGTATTATCATCTCTGGGTCAAAGAGAAGTAAAAAAATAGGAAGGCCTAGTGGGGAATACTTTGGGTGGGAAAGTATAATATTTTGTCATTAAACTTGAGCCAGATCATAGTTATTATTCAGTAATTTTCATATCTTCTGTCATGTGAGAGAAACAACATTTGATCTGTTTTCTTTGTGTGACATCCCTTTAAAAATCAGATAGACCTAGAATAAAGCCCATTTTCTTAGTCAAAAAAAGCTATTTTTAAAAGCCATGCATAAATGCTGTTTTCTGATCCTAAATAAGGCACAATGAGAAGAGGACCCTTATTCCTTGAACTTCTAAGAGTGATCTTGTCATTGTCAGCAGTTTTCTGCCCACGTCAGCCTATTTCCTGAATTTCCTTATGAAAGAACAATGAATATGGTTTTCTGCTGTTGTACAACAGCGCTTGAAAACAGAGACAAGAGATAATTCTTTATTTTCTCCACCTCCATGTTCCTCTTACGATTTTTTTTTTTTTTTTTAATACAAAGCCCATGTGAAAAGGTTCATGATCAGAAAATCCATTTGCAAGGCCTGCAAATGTGGCCTTGCATGCTCTGCATGCAGTCAGTGTATATTCATGTATTAACTACATGCAACTGGCCTCTCCATTCTGTTTTGATGAGTGGAGCATCTGGATCAAGATCCCCTCACATGAGTTGTAAACTCTTTAGGGTTTCAGTGACAGAAGAAAGCAGGACTCTTTGAAGGGGGTGGTTCTTGGCTGTGGAACTTATTTCTTTTTACTTTTCTTCTTCACCTCAAAGTGATGTCAGTGTGTTGCTTTTCGAAACCAAACTGTCTTTTCATCTGTGAGACGGGGCTGGGCTGAAAGGAGTAAGGTCACTCACACAAGGACTCAGCAACACAGTGGCTCAATTTGGCAATTAAAAACACAGCCGTTGATGCCTTAGCCAGACAGAGAATTAGTACATGAGCCTAAAAAAAATATTTTTGATATATGTTTTAGCAAGGATATTCTTAAAAAAAAAAAAAAAAAAAAAAAAAAAA